>QEOT01003634.1:139099-160808 GCA_003123785.1 Pterocarya stenoptera | reverse complement strand
TTTTTTTTTTTTTTTCTTGGTGGAGTGTTATCTGCTTTAATATATTGTCTTTATATTGAAAGCAAATTGCTTGGTGGCATTGCAATGATGGATTTGTGGCTCTTTCAAGTATGCATGTTTTGGCTTCGACCCAAATCCTGCATATCTAAGAATTTCAGTGGCTATATTTTGATCAAATGGTTAAAAATTTGTGGGTATGTGATAAAAGGTCCCAAGACCTCTTAGGTAACTTTGCAATATGAATATACACAGTAAATATTAGTTAGGAGGCTATATCTATCCTATCCTCCATTAACATATTTTCAATTTTACTTTTGTTTCAGCATATGATAGATAAGCTCACTGTGATATGAGGTATATGCTTTAGAAAACATATAAAAATAAGGCAGATTGATGAAATAAATGAACAGTTTATACTAAAAGAGGAAAAGCTTGAAAGAGAGATTTGTACTGAAGTGTACAAGTTTGTGTACTTCCATAATAGCCTCTCCTCGGTCAGCCATTCCATAATGGCTTTCCATTTAAAATAGAATTATATGAAGAGTTGTAAAATAAGTTATATGTCTATGTTACTCTTAAACAAGAACTCGAATATTTGTGTGGTAATCATCCATGATGGACATAGTTATTGAGTGCTCAGCAATTGAAAAAACTAAACCAAACTATCTCGCCTCATTTCATTTCATATAATTATTACAATTTTCTCAAACTTCCACAAAATATAATAAATTCAAAATTTTTAAATCTCAAAACAAAAATAAGATTATAACAATATTTTATTTAACTTTCAACAAAATATTTCATTTCATCTCATCTCAATTGCGGAACCAAACGAGGCCTAATTATAATAAGCAACCACTAATCGAGCTCCTATTACAACAACATTAAAAAGAGTAATCAAGACCAAGTCATGGGTATTGTGAGACGATTATGAAACCAGTCGTACAGTACTAGAATCCAACAGGTACCTGACAAACAGTTGCGTTGGCATATTTCCATGACTTTCAAGTAATGCAAACCTAAACGCAGCAGCAGAAGTAAACCCCTGCCAGAATTCTACAGGTGCAATGGACATTTAAATTCTTTCAAACTTTGGCTTCAAATAGCATAAGATCCCGTCCTCCACAAAATTAAACTACAAAAAACACAGAAGAAATCATTGAGGGTTGTTTGGATTGAGAAAACCTCTTAACTCATTTCATCTCATCTAATCATTACAACTTTCCCAAACTCCCAAACAAAATATAATAAACAATTCAACTTTTTCAAATTCCAGAACAAAAATAATATTATAACAATATTTTATTCAATTTTCAGCTCATCTCATCTCATTTTAACTAACAATGTTTTAAAAGATCTGTCAGGTATCATTATAATATACTCATAAACAAGAAAGAACCAAAAGGCATTATATGCACCAGTCAAACTCGAACTCAGCTTACTGGGAAGTGTAATGCATTGGAGATTACTTAACCAAAATAAAATTGTGCAACAGTTTTCCCGTGAAAATTCCAAGCAATCACCATCTAAAATTTTTAGACCATTAAAACAGGTAAAGAAATTATAGACTCCTTCTCTAATGTCTGATGTTCTAATCAAAAGAAAGGATCTCGACTCTGATTACTTTGTACCCACATTTATCCCGTCACCCTGAACTAGGAAAGGCACAAGTCTAATATCTAAAATATCTGAAATTTTACATTCTTTCTAATTTTGGTCATGGGTTTTGCACAGAGAATGTATGGTATGAGTGTCGCCACTGAACTCAAAGCCTCTAGAAATGCATCCCTCTCAGTGCAGTTGGGTGATGACTCCAATTTGAGGTGATACAAAAGTTGTTTCAGCATATTAGATGATGTGCTTTATGACTAGCTAATGTTGTAAAAGAGAGCAATACTCTCCCACATCTTCCAAGAGACAATACATGTGGCTAATCGGTGATTCCCGTTCTAAGAAAGGAACAACAAGTTCAAACCCACCTCTTTCTGAAATCACTTATCACCTGGATTTTGTGGTATCTATTTTGAGCAATGGTTTGAGGGAATAAAAGCAGGCCTTTCTTTCCCTTATAATACTCAACTGAACTTTTCCATTTCACTTGAAAATCTGGGAGGGACTTGATGCTGCAAGTATACAAGGTGGCAATGCCTAATGCAAAGACAGATGCAAGACAGCAAAAGCTAAAAAAAACTAAGAAAATGAACCAATATCCCTCTGCGAAAAACACATTAAATCCCAAAAAGAAAGTTTCGGGGCCAGTTTGCTTATCCTAACTTAGTTTCATAAAGAAAAAGTTTGTAGAGATGCATTATGAGTTTAAGATGTTGCTATTATACAAGGAAAATAAAGCCAGAATAGTTGAAAAAACTTTCTATTCATCTTTGTTGTGTGTCTGGTACCTGTAACCTGCTGTACAAAGAACTGAATACACTAAGCCTTGGTGCTTGACGTGGCCAACTTCTGAGAATGAGATATTTGCTTGGAGATGTACAACCTTAAATTTTCATGCTTAAGTTTGTGCTGAGTATCAGTAGATCCATTCTCTGTGCTTCCAGCTAGATACCATGAGTAAGACCGTAAAACCCTCAATATAAGCAAATATGCAACAGCAGATAGTTCTTCAAAGGCCTGCAGACTCATCCCTATTCATCATACACCCACATGGAGAAGCCGGAATGGGATCCTACATGATCACCTTGGCCTTTTTCTGCCATTTTTGTATCAAGCAACTCAAGTTGTCTTTTAATCCATGGAGGATCATTGGGGTTCAACCAGAGAGCTTCACCGGTGTCCTTGTGCTTGAAATCTGGTGCCGAAAGATTTACCTTCCGTAAATCCTTCCGTTTCCTGTTATCCCACCATTCATATGGATTGGTGAAAAACACTTGCCACAAGTGAAGGCGGTTTTTATGCACCTCCAAGCCAGCCGCACCTTTATAAGCATAGATAAGAATGTGAAAACCAAATTAACATATAAGTGAATATCTTTTAAGAAGTGCCATAATAAAGGTAATATTAGTTCTTGGTGAAGACGAAATCTATAACTAATCATGCAATTGAATGACTCCTGGAAAATTAAACAATAACCTGACCTCTACTAAACTGATTTATCATTCGTCTCTGATCAAAAGCTCCAAATGACTCACAAGGAGCACGTTGGACTCATTTCAAAGGTTGAATGGCATAATATAACTTAACACAAGGTGAGTGAGTCAACGACCTAGACGATTACAAACCTCAAACTTCATAAACAAAATGCCAAAGTTTTTCAATCAACACATGCGCTAAAGGGTCAATGTAACTATATGCATGTAAGCACAAAAATTACATTGTAATAATGACCATCATCCCACAAGCCTCATTTGAGATGTTTCTCGGTCCCCTATACAAATAGTGTACAGACAACTCACTCCATTAAAAGGCATAACTTGTTTCGGTTACTTGCTTTGTAGTTTTCAAGCCATTTCCACCCAACTCCAAGAAAAAAGAAGGAAAAGGAAAAAAAATGCTGAGCCAGAAATATTAGAAGACAGTGGACAATTGTGATACATTTCGACTGGAGTTAAAAGTTTACCCGCTCCTAATTGGGACCCCTCCACTTTTTGCCTGGTTGGGCCTTGACCACTTTTGCTGACATAATTTAATTCTTCTACGGTGACCTACAAGGAACAAACAGAAGGATAATAGAGATAGAGGCCGAGAAATGTTTTTCACCAGCATGTAGATATCAGAAGAGGTTAAAGGTCGAGGTGAAGTTATTACATCAGTATGTGCTCTTCATTTATTAGCAAGCATATTTACTAGTTTCTGTCCTAGATAGGTCCATCCCAGTCATTTAGCAGATATTTCTATAAAAACTATACCAAATATGATTGGAAAACGGGAAAGGTATGCGATAAAAAATCATAAATTGAAAGCTTGAACAGCTTGCGGGGCTAAGATGAAAGATGAGTCCATACACCACTAGGGCTTGTTTGGGGCTCAGATGAAACACAAAATTCTCATTTATCTCATTTCATCTCATCCCATCTTATTCCCAAACATAATTCAAATACAAAATTTTCAAATTAATCATTACAACTTTTTCAAATTTTCAAATAAAAGATAAAAAGCAATTCCAACTTTTTCAAATCCCCAAATAAAAATAATATTAAAACTATATTCTTACAATATTTTAATTTTGTAATATTTTTTATTCAATTTTTTCTCTCTCATTTCACAAAATCCTAAAAATACTAAACTCAAACTATCTCACTACTATTCACAAACTATCTTACTACTATTAACAAAATTTTCATCTCATCATCTCACTCTCCAAACCAGCCCTAAATTGGTTATTGCCAGGCCCAAGAACGAGTATACCCTAACTAATTAAGTCTTCTAAAGAAGTGAAAAACAATTTCAATCACCCAATATGCCACCAGAATATCAATTAGTGATGTTTGAACCAATTTCTTGCAGGGAACAATTTGATGACCCAATAAGTTTTTCAAAAGAAAATTGTAATTAGCTTCTTTACCTTGTAATATGTTTTGAGCTTTACACCCTCGTGATCCTTTGTATAAGACCCTAAACGACCTGAAACGTAAACAAAATCGTTTGGTTTCAAATGCTCTAAAGACATTCTTGCCATCTCGTCCCACATAACCAGTAGTATCCTGTTCACAGATTGAAGAATTGTAAGTTCCCATAAAAGGTAGCAAACTTGAAAACTCCATCACCTTCCAGATAAAAAAAAAAAAATTTATTGGGTTCGAATAGAATAAGAAATACAAATACAAGACGTGCCAGACCTAAATTTGCGGTTTGAATCAGGGGAGGCTTTCACGGAGAGCTGAGTGTAAACGCCAAAGCGACCGAGTTTCACCGTTTCTTTGATCCTCGCGGGGGGAAACTCCACCGACCCAATAAAGCTAACGGAGTTCACCAACTGCTGCGTCAACGTTATGGTCGTCGGGCGCTGGAATTTCAGAGCGTGCCCGTACACTTCGCTGCCGCCCTCGACATTCTCAGCGAAGAATTTCGTTGGCGGCGGCGATCTCGGGCTGGCGGCCGAGGTTTGCAGAGAAAATCGGGTCGCATTCCTAATTAAGCCTCCAAAACGGTGGGCACTCATGTGTCTACGAAGGCGTAGACAAATCAGAAAAGCGAATTCCACGCGGGGGGGTTCTGGCAATTGGGTTAGCCGGCGTGGTTAGGGTTCGGAAGATCCGTGGATGAAATATTTGCTTGCATGGGATATGTATACTATAGTTCGTTGTAGCAGCACTTTTGGATTGAAAAAATAACAAAAAAATGATCAGCATTTACCAAAATGAAAGCACAGGGGCGAATCTTATCAGGTAGAAGACGATACGAAAGTATTCTTAGGCGAATCTTACTTTGTCATGTCCTAGGTGTCGAGACTCGAGGGCTTCCAGGATTTCGGTCTATTTCATTCCTCGACACACAATTCATCGTACAATATATTACATAACAATATTATAAAATATTATAAAATAAAAATATTTTTATAAAATATTGATATTTTTATAAGATATTTTATAAAAATATTTATTTTTTTAACATATTATTATAGAATGTATTATATATAAATCATTTTTCATTTAAAAAATGACAAATGATATTTTTTTTTTTTGGAGAAAGACTATGCATCACCCCATGATAGGGTGTGAGGTGTCGAATTAATAGTAGTCGATGTATAGTATTTCTCTTTCATAGGATGTCAAGTGTGGAGTGATAAATAGTAATTGGTGAGAAAAAATTTTCTTTTTGTTTTTATATAAAACTTGTGTGATGTAGGGTGACAACATAATTTGTAAATCTAACACAAATACAATACAAAATTAGTAGATTTGAATTTAATATTAATGAGTTTAGTTAAACAGTTCCGCTTTGGAGCAATTATGACTGTTTTGATCCGCATAGTAGCACCCAATAATAAATTGACATCTTAGCATTATACAAAATAAAACCATGAGGATGACTACATTAGATTGTTACCTAAAATACCCTAAAACCTATTTTCCTTCCCTTCTTCTTTGTTACTACCCACTGTGCCTCTTTGTTATTCTCCACCGGTCGCCGCCACCAACTAGTTCGACGCTAGGCAACCCAACACAACCATCCAATCTGACACCAACCAGTCCAATGTAGCCACCCACACACAACCACCATGTAATCCGAAGCCCCCCACAATCACCATGCAGTGCGAGGCAAGCACCACCGTTGTCTTTCATGGTTTGTTTTGAAGATGCATTTTACCTTGAATTTTCTACAATTTAAAAGACAATCTAGAACATGTTGTATATTCTTGAGTTTTCTTATCACTTTCTACAAAAAATAGGCATAATACATTTAGGCAACATTTAATTTGTAAAGAGATGCCAAAGGAGAGGGGCAAGCCTACGTTTTGCATGCGCCAAATCAATGGGAGATAGGAGCTCGTGAGGGTGGCGTCGATGGGATTTGAGCAGCGTCAATGATCTTAGAATGCGGCGTCGATGGGTGAAGATGATCACCGCGTTGATGGGAGAGACATTCACTGCACAGAGGGGCGAGGGATTTTCTAAGTCCTCGATGAGAGAGAGAGAGAGAGAGACAAGGTTCAACCAATGATCTGGGTTTCGAGGGGGTGAGGGAGCTGGGTTCAGTGCAGTGTGGTCCCATTCTGGGTCTAATGGGTGGGCTATGTGGCAGAAGCACATTAGAGGTTGTTTTTAGCCCTTTAATGGACAGACTGCTTAGAAGTTATTCTCTTAAGTTAAAACAGGTTGACCTATTAAGACATGATTTATAAACGTGTCAATAAAGGGTAAACCAGCTTAACACGAAACCAACCTATTATGACCTGCTTAGATTTTTACTCACGATCACAATTTTATTATTGTTGAATTATAATATTGGTTTTTTTTAATAGGTTTATATTTTTATTCTTTGGGATTGTAATTCTGAATCGATGCTCATGCTTGTTAATATTGAGATTGTAATATTTTGATTTTATTATAAGTTAAAATTTGAAAAATATTGATATTTTTTTGTTAGTGGGTAGTCTAATTATTTTTTTAGATATTATGGCTACTAATAAATATATATTTTAACTTTTCTGTAAAATTGTATTAATCAGGTCAAATGAGTTATGCAGATTAGTTCAACCTATTTACATGAACATGTTTAAATAAGTCATGTCATGTAACACCCCACCTAAAAAACTCCTTAGGCCTTGACCTTAGTAGCCTTAATCCTAATTAATTAGGAGTTGGACTATGTAAGAATAATAACAATTTTGGAGCTTAAGTTGGTTAAGATGGCGTATGCTTTGGGTTTAGTAGAATTTTTAGAAAATTATAGTGCAATATTGATTTTGAGGAAAAGAAAATCTTTGGAACTTAAATTGGTTTAGTAGTATTATTTTGGAGATTTTTAGTGCAATATTATTTATATTAGTGATATAAAACCAAGAGGCCAATAGGGGAAGGAGACATAACATATTGATAGGCTAATGTAAAAGGCCAAGTGTTGGATGGATTTTGAAGGCCCAAGAGTGGTTTAACAAGGGCTCTAGTTTACTAAGATGAGATGGGTTAAGGATAGACACAAAGACCTTGGGCCTTTACTTGGGAGACATGAGAATTTAGGCCCTACATGATGGACATAAAACTTTAGGACCTAATTTACAAAGGATGTGATGAGCTAAGGATAGATGTTAAAAGCCTTAGGCCCAACTTGAGAGATATAAGGTTCTAAGCCCTTCATAATGGACATTAGAAAAGAAGTTGAATGTATTGAACCTAAAGCCTTTGGGGCTAATTTAAAGGCCAGTGGCCCAACCTAAGAAAAACCTAAGATTAGGACCCAACCTAGTAGGCCTTTGAAGCCATAGATAGGCCCTACAAATTTGGACATAAGGTTCATATAATAACCCACTCCAAAACCCACAACCAAGGCTTGCACATTTGGTCCAACAAAAGCCCACCTTGAAGCCCAAAGATTTGTCTTGTATTTCATTCTTCCAACTGGAGCTCACATACACAATACTATGAGTTTCTCTTAAATCCAAGATGAACCACACATCCTTAGAGTTCCCTCCCAAACATGGTTAAGCTTCTAACTTGAGTTAAGAAGCACTACTCATCTCACACATGAATAGTAACCAACACCATGATTTTTATATTGTTTTCTTTAAATTATTTTTCTTCACCTGTATAACCTGAAATTTTTAGATTTTATAATTGTTTTGAATCACTCTTAGACAACCATTGAAGGTTAGAATTAACCTAACCCATGTCAATTGGAACCAAGCCTTAACAATGCCAACACAACCACCAATCTGCATCCTAGGTGCATCACCATGCACACCTCATCAAACCAGCTATAAAACCCATGCATCTTCCATAAATTTTCAAAAGATTTTCTGCACTTTCAGCACTCATTGTGTCACCTAAAAACTAACCTAGGTGAAGGCCAAAATAGTTCCATATGCCAACAAAAATCCCAACTATTTGCATAGAAACTTGAAAGCTTGACTAACCAAATTTCACCTTCATCTTCAAAGATTTTTCTGCACCAAATCAGCCACCCATATCTCTTAACCACTTGAAAAAGACACCCAACGGTGGTAATAATGTTCTCAAATCAGACCAAAAGAATGGGACAATAAGTGATAAAAAATTGGGCTGCATGGGGAAGAACCAAACCGTTGGCCTCTAGCAATGATTTCATCTTGAAATCTTTTGATTTTGTTTTATTTTGTGAACCAAGGCAGCCCCTACACCTATAAGACACTCTTACACCTGACTATGAAGAAATCATGAAAATATAAGGTACTCAGCTGACCAAGCATGACAAAAAGATGAAAATGCAATCAACACACCACCTCCCACACACACCAATCACATTCACTTCCTTATAGCCAAAACCAATGCCCCCTTGCCTCTCACCCTCCATTGAGTCCTATAAGTATCCCACCTCATCCCCCACTTCTTCACACAACTCTCTCTAGATTTTCTTTGGTGTTCTTGAGAGCAAAGCATTCAAAGTGTGAGAAAGGGTTGAAATTGAGTAGTTTGGGTGAGGTCCTGAAGTGAGTTGAGTTTTGAAAACTCAAGGGCCAATACTTTTGTAAGTATTCTTGACTTATCTCTTTTTGGTATTATATTAACATGTTAGGCTTTTAATCGTGGCATGAGAATGAAATTTTGATTGAGTTACATGAGGTTTTACTCAAGGTGTTGCATATTGGTTCAAATTTAGAGTTCTTCTTGAATAAATTGTTTTGGGATAAAATCTTAGCCATGACATGTCTTAATTTTATCTTATATGTTTTACTAATTTCTTGAGAGATTTATTGAAGGTTTAAATTTGAGAAAAACAACATGTCATGATAGGTTTATAATCTAATATCTTGTGTTGATCATCTAAGTATTCAGTTTGCACTTGTATGAGAATGATCTTGGCATATCATGTTCTATTTCCTCAAGGATGGCCTTATAAACCTTTAAGAACCAATTATCATCATGTCAGGCATTGAAATGCATGATTTCTTTAGGCTTTAAAACTTGCATGGACAAAGAGAAGTTAGAAATATCATGATACACACAGTTTGAAGGTTTTTTGATGATTTAGTGTTATTCAATGTCTAAGTGTTGGGATGAACTCGTGTGTCATTATTCTAAGTTGTAAACATGTTCCAAGACCAGTTTTATGGATTTATGTTTAATGGAATTGGATCACACATGCATGCAAAGAAGCTATAGGTTTGAAATCACAAAATGGTACTAAATTGCATGCCACGGGTTGAATGATTTTGACATAGTAGTTGGTTGATTTGTGAAATTTTAAGGTCATATATGAATTTAGAACATATCAAATATGAGGTTTGTGAAGTTTGGTGAATTTTGGAGCCAAATTACAAATAGTAAAAGTTTAGGGCTTTAGTGGATATTTGAGAATTTGTAGGGGTAATTTTGTAAATATTGTATGTGCATGTTTGATTATGAACATCTTCCTAGTTATGCAATTCCTAACTTAAAATATCTCTATTTACAACCACACAAATTTCCTAACATTTGGGAAGTTTGTAAGCTAATTTTTAACTTTACTCGTAGATAATTTATTTATGATTCATATATAAATGCTACATTCATATTATAAATGTCATTTTGAGCATAAAACATCATATGATACATCATTGAACATTTGATTACTTACTTATATGACGTGTGAAATTTTCACCATTTTAGTATATTGCATATATAGATGTCATTTTCACATAAAGTTTACTATATATGCACATGTCATGAAATACATTTTTCAAGCATGACATGAAAATAAATTTTGCCACAACCTCAAAAGTTAGGATGAAGAATTATCCTAGTGGAACTTCTCTATTCATTCTAAAGTGAGTAAAAATGGGATAGAAACCCTTAGGTTGACAAAGAACTGTCAATAGGTTTCGAATGGATTCTTTTTAAAGAATGCTGGAGCGAAGTCGTTTATGACACCTAATGCTGGTTGGTGCATACGTTATGATGATGATATGTTATGATACCAATGCATTGAGAATGATATCTACAGATAAAGATGTAGTGTCAACGTGAGTTGTGCTACGGTCATCTGCTGGTGCTCAAGGTGCATATAGAGAACCATGTTGCTACCATACGTTATGTTAATGATGTTAAGAATGAGAAAAGATGTTATGTTTTTGAAATGATGAAATATGAAATATTCTCTTTCAAAATGTCAGGTTTTTGAAATGAGGAAGTGAAAAATGTTATCTGAAAAAGAATGTGCATTAAAGTTTTTCTAAAAAAAAAATGTTGAGGAATTTGGATGGAAACAAATACAAATTTTTCTGCATAGCATGCATCTTATGTTTATCATTAATCATGCATATATTATCTCTGTATAAGTTGATTGTTTAACTTACTGAGATTTCATGTAAACCTCACGCTTATGGACCCACTACCATTCCCCACGAAATGGTAGAACTTGTGTTAGGACCAGCATTCGACAAACAAGATGAACCGTTGGCTTCAGATGGTTGAAGAGTAGCTTGATCTAGAGAGGGGGTTGAACTTGATTTTAACTTTCGTAGCGATGACTATATATACTATAGAGCGGATACGAAAGTTAATCTGATTATGTAATTTCTGCTTTATGGAGATATATCTCCTACTTCATGTTGAACTCATGTGAACCTCTTAAGTAAGGAAGTATTTATGGTTATCTAATCATTAGAATGTTTAGTTCATTCTAGTATCAATTATTTTATCACCCTTATTTTTGCTGTGATTATTGCATACTGCTAGTTGCATACTAATATGTTTTATATATTAACTGTCATGGACGAAAGTATGTAATCTTGCTGTGATTATCTCCTACCTAGGTACCATCCCAAGCGGAGATTGGGGGCGTCACATGTTGTGTTGATCTATTTCTAATTAATTATTAAATATGTCAAAACGGATGACATGACACGACTCATTATTTAAATAGGTCTTGTTAGGGTTTGAAGATCTGGTGAGTTTAGCTTAACATGTCGGGTTCGAATTGAGTCATATAGTTGAATATCTATGACTTGACACGACACGAACACAACCAGTAGACACAAAATTGTCACCCCTAGTGGGTGTCGAACGGGGCGAACTTCAGGGTTTATTAAAGGGCTAGAAATGATATATTTTGGGTTGTACAAGTCTCACGTAACTCTATTTAAAATAGTGAATCAATTCGAATTATATGAAAAAATTATTTTTCTAATGGTGAACCTCACTTTTCTCAAAGGGAGTGTGTGGACTTGAATATCTTAAGGGGATGTTTGGTAATACACAAATAATTTCAAAATAATCATTACAACTTTTTCAAGATTTCAAACAAAATTTAAAAAATCATTCAAACTTTTCAAATCCCAAAACAAATATAATATTAAAAAAATTATATTCTAATAATATTTTAGCTTTATAATACTTTTATTCAATTTTTTCTCTCAACTTTTTCAAAACCACATAAAACATCATAACTCAAACTATTTTATTACTATTCACGAACCATTTTATTGTTATTCACAGATTTCTCATCTCATCTCATTCTCCAAGCAACCCCTAAGATTTTATCTAGCAATGTTTTTTCTGAAAGAAAGAACTTGCATTCATTTAAGACGAAACTAGTTCAGAGATTATAATAGATCTAATACATGCACTAACTGATTCTAAATCTACGATTACATTAGAACAAAATAAAGCTCCTTGGCTAAGGAGTGAGAAACTTGATTATATCTATAGCATTACTCTTTGATAATTAGAACATGAATATGTTTGATAATGTTAAAGTATGATTAATAAAATGATATAATTGTGCTGTTGAAAAGTTTTTATAAATTCATGATTCTGGTCAAATCATGAACATTAAAGTAGTACGAACGTAATTCACGTGTAAAAACACAATAAAGACTATGTAATTTCCTTATTTTATGATGGGTAAAATTGAAATTCGGATAATGTATATAATGGCTATATGTATTTAATGGTCTCCACACATCTTATTGTTATTTTACAAATAGTGAATATTGTACGTGGATGACCGAATCGCTACACTCTTCTCTCCAATGGCTATATGTACACTTTATTGATCATATTTATACAATGAATCGACACAAGATCTTGACATATTTAGATGCTCCAGATTCAACATGGGAGACACCATGAAGCGTTGTTTTAGCTTCCCCGCCCACCTTCGCCTTTATTGGTCACATCAATAGCTTGAAAATATGAATGAAAATGTATGTCTGCTTTCCGACGTACCACCACGGTCCGTGGCCATAATCATCATGGATTTTGCCCATTTCTTTAGCAGAGCACACTAAGAAGAAGATACATTTGACATTGTAAAAGATGGTACCTAGGTAGACACGTATAAGGACCAATTTCCATGGCATCTCCAATCCCATCCTCGAAGCACGTTTTAAATGTGTTGGGTAAATGGGCTGCAAAGGCCCATTGAAGCCCCAAGGCCCGATAGCCCTTAAATGATGTCCTCATCTAAGAGCATGACATTGGGCTTCTAAAAATTTGATAAATCTTAGTCCGAAAGTATCATTTTTCTATTTTAGCCCCTCTCATAATCTTCTACATCTCACTTTCTATTTCTTTTTTACTTTATTTGTATATTTTTTAATTAATTTTTGGCTCATATTTGGCTCTAATGTTTATATTTAAAAAAATAATAATCTCCGGATATTCCGTATGATAAAAAAATCAAAATTATTTCTGTCTCCCTAATCTTAATATTTTCAAAATCTATTGCTTTCTAAAAGTAATATTTTTTTGTAAGAAAATAATTCTTTTCTTTTTCTAAAATCTTCTCTTCTCAATGGTCATGGTTTATAAAATATGTATAAACTTATATGATTAAGAACAATCTTAAAAACTTTGTATAAAGTTATTTGAAGAACTACAACAGTAAATATAGGATTTTATTGTTACAAACCCAAATCCATCCTATTTATTATGCATGTTGGAATATATATATAAATATATATAAATATATATATATTATGAAATTTTGGTCAAGTAGTCCTTATAGTGTAACACCCCGTATTTTAGTGTATTTTAATGAAGGATTATTTTAATTAATTTAATGATTGATTCTCTAGTTTTAGTATTTTGGGAGTTTTAGAATATTATTTTATAATATTTTAAGTTGTGAAAATATTTTATTGGGCTTTCTTCTTATTAATTATTATTTCAGATTTAAATTGATCTTTGATTTAAATTGGTTCGTTTATGGGTTTTAAAATTATTATTGTTTTATTTAAAGCATTTCACTGCGTTTGATTAATTTTAATTAGTGTTATGCAATTTAATTGCCTTTTATTTTAAAGTATGTTATTGTTGGAGTTTAATATTTTATTTTAATTAGTTTTGAGTTTATTTTGTTTTATTTAATTTACTGGTTTAAAAATAATGTTTTTGAGGATCAGTTGTGACTCGAAAGTGGTGAGGATTGGACCTCATTTCTTTTCCCCCATCTTTTCTTTTCCTCTTTCCTTTTTCTCTTTCTTTTCTTTTCTTTTTCTTCTTTTTTTTTTCTTCTTCCCGCTCGGACGTACAGCCCGACCCCCTCTCTCTCTCTTCTCTCTCTTCTCTCTCACGTCCGAACGGACTCACCGCCGCTGCTCCGCCTCCGGCCGGCCGTGGCCCTCACCGTCGGCACCACCGGCTTCCCCACCTGCCGGCGAGCTACCCCTCCAAATCTCAGCCCACGCCGCGCCGCCATTAGCCTCCGAGAGCCGTGCGAAGCCGTAGGCTTCTCCTCGCCGTTCCGCCGCCGTCCGGCCACCATTGGCCACCATTTCTTCACCACTTCTTCACCGGCCCAATACCAAGCTTTTCCACCCAAACCCAGCCCCGATCCGTCGCCGGAGCCGCCCGTGCGAGCTCCATTTCCGATTTGCTATTCTCGGCCTTAAACCACCATTTCGGCCGCCACCCACGGCCAACTTTCACTACCATTAGCTTCACCGACCTCAATAGGCCCTACCCTATCAATTTCAAGTCTTCGTTTGACTCCGTGCAAATTTGGGTTTACAGTGTATTCGGCCACAGTGTTTTTACACTGTGGAGTTGCTGATTTGGTGCTTCCAGTTCCTCCGTGATCCTCCTAAAATTATTATCAACCGCTGTAAGTATTTCTCCAAAAGACTTTTAAGACTTTAATATATTTTTGCACTAACTTGTTTTATAAACTGTGAATTGGTTATCTGGTTGTGCTGATAACTGTTGGTTGTTGATTTCATGGCATTGTGCACGCATGCGTGGGTGTGTGTGTGTTTTAAGGAATTATATTTAAGGCTTTTTGGGTGCGTGTGTATCACCCCCAAGCCGAGATGGGATATTATCTCGGTGGAGCTCCTCTGGACACTCGGGAGCGGAATATACTGAGTGTCGTCCCCTGGGGCTTTTGCCCGGGACTTGGACGGGATGGTAGCGCTCTCGATCCGACTCCGTGACTCCTCGGGCTGGCGGGGGTCAGAGGATGCCTGGCTATGTACGCGGTGGGCGCGGAACTGGGCATCACTCATGTATCACTTGCACGGTCGTTACCCGTGGGGTGAAGATGGGAAGCCAGAGTATGTGGATGGTCCCTAGGGGAGGCCATGGTGCATACGGTTAAAATTGGAATTAAAGGAATTATTCCTGGATTTGTTAATTTGTGCCAAATGGTGTTTTTGGCGTGAGTGAGAAAATTGTGTTTTTCGAGAAATGTGTTTTCTCGGGTTTTTACGCTTGGGTCATCATGAGCATGCATAGCGTTGGTTGTTAAAATATATTTATTGTCTTTGAGTTTTCTGGGTTTTACTTACCTGCGGTTCCATTTTTGTGGAACTGTAGATTTCGATGCAGGTTTTGATGAGGCAGAGCCCGAGGATGCGGCTCCGCCTGAGGAGTAGGGACATGGCTATTTTTGTGTTGAAGATCATTTCTGTTTTTGTTTATTGTATTTTATTTGACTTGAAGCTGTTTTGTAAACAAAATTGTATTATGTTGACATGTGGATTTTCAGTACTCTGATATTGTATTAAACTCTGGTACTTAGTTATTTGACTTAACCGTTCCGCTGCGTATTTTATTCTACACGTGTTGCATTGCACACACTCAGCACATGTCGATGGGGTGCGTGACCGTGTTGTCATCATCCCGGGTGTCTTGATTTCCGTGTGTGTCCGTACATGAAAGTTGGGGGCGCCACATATAGTCCGCCAAATGTGATTGCCATTTAGAGCATTCCTAGCCCACTAGCTAAATTTTAGTTGAATTTAACTAAAACTTGTATTTTCTAATTTTACAATTCTGGTATTCCAGAGGATTACATCCCGCTCTCTATATTAGCTATTCAATTTTATTATTTTAATTAAAATATTCTTTTTCTTTCAATCATAGTTTTTAAATTCTTATCATTCCAACTGTTATATTTTTCAAAATCTATATTTTTTAAATATTATGATTATTTTTTAACATTTCTCTAAGGGTCATATTTACAACAATTTTTTTCTAGATTTTCTTCCCTAGCTATATTTTTTCCAAAATCATTAACTTTTTCTAACAATCATATTTTTCAAAATTTGTCTTTTTTTAACAGTAAAAATTTTTAAAATTTGAAAACTTTTTGATAATCATTATTATTCAAATTTAGTCCTTATCTAATGGTCATATTCTTGAAAAACACATTTTTCCAACAGTCATAAGTTTTCTTTTAATATAAATAAATTTATTTTTCTTCCAACTTTCACTCACTTCATTATAAGTTTCTTTTCTATTGAATCTCAACTATTACTTTTATAGCTCGTCATATTTTTTAAAGGTCATTCTTTCTTTCACAATATACTTCTTAATGACTCTAACGATGAGTTAGAGATGAATGATGTTGTGGAAGAAGAAGAAATATCAGCACCACCTTGTCAATACATTTGGCATAATGCAAGGTCGTGAAAGGTTTTTTCATGATTATTTCATTGAAGCACTAGTATATCCTCCCAAAGTATTTCGTAGAAGCTTCAGGATGAGAAGATCTATTTTTCTTGAAATTCAATCTAAGGTCAAAGCTCACAATCCATATTTTGTCCAAAGAAGAGATAATATTGGAAGATTTGGTTGTTCTGGCCTTCAAAAGATTATAGCTGCACTAAGAATTCTGACATACGAAGTAATTGGTGATTTTGTGGATGAATATCTAAAAGTTTTAGAGACCATTGCAATAAAAAGTTTAAAATTATTTGTTAAAGCGGTGGTTTGTATTTTTGATGAATAATACTTGAGGTCACCAATAAACTACGATGTTTCAAGATTGCTAGCGATTAATGACAGTCGTGGTTTCCCAAGAATGTTTGGAAGCACTAATTGCATGCATTGGCAACGGAAAAGTTGTCCAAAGTTGTCCAACTGCATGAATATGTATGTATTTTGGCCATAGTCGTGAAGTAACTATTATTTTAAAAGCGATTGCATCTCAAGATCTTTAGATATGGCATACATTTTTTGGGTTGTCTGGGTCTCATAATGACATTAATGTCTTGGAAAGATATTTTGTATTTAGTGAGCTTGCTCAAGGATGTGTTCCACAAGTAAATTACTCAATTGATAGTCATTATTACACAATGTCATACTACCTAGCTAATTGTATATATCCACAATGGTCCACATTTTTCAAAACAATTCCATACCCAGCAAGTACAAAAATTAAACATTTTATTGCAACTCAAGAATCTACAAGGAATGATGTAAAGTGTGCATTTGGAGTGCTCCAAGCACGTTTCGCCATTGTGCGTCAACTTGCACTGATGTTCAAAGTCTCTTTGTTCAAGAACATAATGAAGGCATGTATAATTATTCAAAAAATGATTGTTGAAGATGAGCGAGATGTGCAAGAAATGGATTTGATTATGAACAAATAGATGAAAACTCTCCTGAACCAGTATCACGCGATCACAAGGATATGCTTGTGGAGTTCATTCATGGGCATCCTCACATTAGAGATCGACAAACTCATTCACAACTCTAGTCAAACCTTGTTGAACACCTATGACAACTAAATGGACAATTGTAGGAACTTTGAATGAGTTCTTAGTTTTATTTTGTGTTTACAAATCTGTGTATCCCGATATGTTATTTAAGTTTTTAGAACGATATTTTCTAAGTAAAATGGTTTTATATTTCGATATATAAATCTGATGAATATAGGTTTGGTATTGTTGGAAACCTGATTAAAAAGGTAGCAAAATAGTATTTGACGAAAGTTTCAAATTCCAATGTTAAGTAGGCCAAAATGAGTTATGAAGTTAATGTAAAAGTACAAATAAATTAAACATCATAATGTGATTACTAAATATCACAACATACCAAAGCTATTAAATTAAATATCACGTTTCAGATCATATCATATCAAAAGGTAGCAAAGTAGTTCCTTAGTTCTTACCAAAACATCTTTTTTTCAAAGATTTCAAAATAAACATCACATATGACAACTGGTTATTTGATTTCCACTTTTCAAATATTTGTACTTGTTGTTGGTGCCAATACTTTTGTTGTATTTCATTCATCTCACTTGTTTCCATCATCATTACTCTCTTGTCCCTATCCAATTGTTGCAATTGAAGATTTTCCTGTTCTATATCAATCATCTCTTTTTCAATAGTCATTTTCTCTTCATCAATACAAAGTTTATGTTCCATTTCTAATTGCTTCAACTGAGGCCTTTCTCTTTCCAAACGAATTGGCTATTCTCCTTGAATACGTGCATCCTCAAGACCTTTCGCTTTCTTCTTCATGAATGCCACAACATATTCTAAGAGTCTTTTCTCTTATTGCTTGCCTTTTCAGCTTTCCTAACTATTGGTTTTATTTTGTCTACATTGGTATCATGATGCATCATCCTCTTCAACTTGGTTTATTGATTCTAGAGTGTGAAAATCGAGGTTTGAAGATACTGCAATAGATGATTTTCTTCTTGCTTTTTTCCTTGGGCCCATGTTGCAACCATTTTAGTTAATCCCTCAACAAAAGCCAACAATGTTCAAATGGAAACGAAACTTTGTTTATGAATTGATTCATAATCTTTGCCTTGGCAATCTAAAAGTAAGGTAAATATCAAATAAATAAGTATTATTAATTCAAAGGATTGATATTGCATTTAATAGAAGTTATACCTTATCATGCTTGGTAAAGCCACTTTAATTTTGATATTCAATTTGAGCTATGCATTGACAAAACTTATTGGTTACTTCTTGAATTGTGGACCACCGATTCATTAAAGAGGTAGAATTACGTAAACTTGTAGTTGAGAAGTCCTTGTGTTCAAGGAAGTATGTGGTAATTTTGTCCCAAAGTACTTGATGTTTTTTATCAGTTCCAAGCACCGCATCAATGCTAACATTTAGTTATGATGATGCTAAAAGCTTGTCTTCTTCTATAGAGAAGTTGTCACCCTGTTCTGTTTTCTTAGTAGAAATAGTTTCTTGAGGTTGAGAGTCTTGGATAGACATTGGAATAGTTTGAGATTTTTCCAAAAATGAGTCAATGTTAACATATCCTTGCAAAAGACTTGTGAAAAAGATATTACCTTGATCTTGAGAATTCATCCTTGAAGGGTAATATAATGAATACTGCTTTAGAACTTGAATTTACTCAGTAAACTGAAGTACTGCCCCTCATCCAGATACAAAACAACAAAAATATGAGGTCTCAACGTACAATTTCTTTTATTTACCCTTGGATTTTATAGGCAACTAATATACCATAAAGAATGAAAGTAGTGCTGAAACTAAGCCCTACATCACCATGTAGCACTAAAACTAAGCCCTATATTAGCTAACAATTTGTACTATATATACTGTAAATTCTTGAAACTCACTGACAAAACTAAGCCCTGCATCACAATGTTCGGTCGTTGAAAATTTTTCCAAATTTTTTGTGCCATTATTTTTCAATTCAAATTAGAATATTATGTTCATGAAAATACCACAACGAAATATTCAGTTTTCTCATAAACAAATATAATGGCATAATGACCTATAAATAACCTAGAAAAGCCAAGAAAAAATTACTCAACAAACCATTAGTTGAAACAAGAAAAAGTAACATGCACAAAGACAAAATCTACATAAAAAGTTACCAAAATCTAAAGGAACTCTGTATAATCACTAAAAGTGAATCTGAAAAATAAAGTTAGAAACTTACATTTGATTGTAGATTAGAAGAGATTGAAGCTAAAATGTTCACAACTCTGTGCTTTGCTTGGTTGTATGGGAAGTCCAGAAAAAATTGTAGAGGGAAAAATCGCAGGTTGAAGCTAAAATGCTCACAAGTCCTTTTCCGTGAAAATGAAAAACAAGTAAAGAGGTAGAGAGAAATAGATGGATCTCGATTCATGGCATTCACTTGGCTTTCTTTTAATAATAAAAAAAAATGATTATTTTAATAATATATATTTATTTATTGAGTGAATAGTGTTAGCTAATCTCAAAGCCATTACTGCCAGCCGGCTGAAGTTGAATTTAACCCATTTTTTCACATTTTACTGACTAAACTAGCCTTTACCTTTCTTTTCTTTTTTCTTTTTTTATTTTTTATTTTTTTTATTTTTATGGAAAACTAGCCTTTATCTAGTTGGCTGTGAATGCTTTTAGTACATCGACACTTTAGGCTAGCTATAATTTGAGGAAGTCTTTAACTTTGCTACAAAAGCACCCTACATTCAGCTCTTCATAATAGAGAACACTTTTGACTTCTCTAGAATAGGATCCCATATTTAAAGCATCCACATTAAGCTTTTTACAAGTTTTGCCAAAATTTAGCAAAACAAAACGCTTTTCTCTATTTTAACTACTTAACTTTTAAAAACTTTTTGTATCTCAATTTTTATTAGGGTTGCTACCCTCCTAGGCGGGAGGACCTTTGCAAGCCCCTCTCCTCGGCACTGTCCCGCATATGTGGGTACCCCTTTCCAGAATTCATCAAACTTATTTCAACCACCAAATCAATAGATCCAACCACCAAAGCAACATATCTAACCTCCAAATCTATAGACCAAACACCAAATACACTAATTCAACAAAATAATACATAGGTCCAACAAAAAACGTATTAAGCTAAAGAAATGCATAGAGAACCACGATTGTGTTGTGGATCTGTGCAGAGACCACAATCTTGCCATGGCCTGTGAGATTGCATAGAAACCCATGACCACGATTGGCCGTTGAACTTGATGCTGCAACGACCCGTGACACGCGACCATTGCTTGGTCATGGGTGTGGAGATTCCAGAGAAGAAGAGGACTAAGAGGAGGAGAATAAAAGGAAGAGAATAAGCGGCAAAGAATAAAAGGAGGAGGAGGAGAAGATGAGAGGAGTGTCGGCATGAGAGGAAGGAGAGGAAGAGAAGAGAAGGGGGAGAGGAAGAGAAGAGAAGGGGGAGAGAAAAGAGGTGGGTGTCGGGTGAGGAGAGAGAGAGAGAGAGAGATTAGGGTTTTGGTTTATATAGATGTATTTTTTGCAAAAATATATATTTATATGGCTAGGCGGGTAAAAATCCGGATGGGTTGCTTGCCCATTCTCTAGTGGGATGGGTAGGCTGAGTTACGGGGCCTCAGCCTAACCCTAATTTATATTCTTTTTCAATTTTATTAAAATATTTTTTCTTTATTTTTTAGCATTCATAATTTTTTTAAGACTTGTGTTTTAAACAATTCATCTCTAACAGTGTATATTAAAAAAATAAATTATTTCTCTCTCACTAATGAAAGTGTTTTTAAAATTTGTCTCTTCTTAACGATAATTGTTTTTAAACCATCTCTTCCCAAATGGTCATATTTGAATAAAAATCTTATCATCTCAATAGTAAAACCTTTTTCTCCTTTTAATGGTACTATTTTTTTGCCTTTTTGTAAAATTGTCTCTCCCAAAAGTCATAATTCAAAAAAGAAATGAAATTATCTATTTTCAACCATAACGTTTTTGTAACATCCTAGATTTTAGTGTATTTTAATGGAGGATTTATTTAATTTATTTTGTGATTATTTATTTTGTTTTTAAATTTTGGGAGTTTTTAAATATTGTTTCATAATAATTTATGATGTGAAAATTATTTTATGTGCTTTCTAGATTTTATTTATTGTTGTGGCTTTTAAAATGATCTTTAATTTAAATTGATTTATTTTT
>QEOT01003634.1:72500-128823 GCA_003123785.1 Pterocarya stenoptera | reverse complement strand
AAAAAAAAAAAAAAGTCATAGAATAAAGAGGAAGTGTTTCGAAATTTTGAGTTCTAAATTTCATAATGTTATAAAGATGACTTTTCGAATAAATTTGGACATGTTTGGGTAATGAAATGAGAATTCTGTGAATAGTAGTGAAATGGTTAGAGTTAAGATGTTTTATTGGATTTTAGGAAATGAGAGAAAAAATATTGAATAAAAATATTATAAAGTTAAAATATTTTTTGACTATTATTTTTGTTTTGAAATTTGAGAAAATTGTATTGTTTTGTTTGGAAAAATTCTAATGATTAGGTAATGATTAGATGAAAAAGTTGAAAATTTGAAATTGAAAAAATGTTTTGTGTTTGAATGATGTTTGAGACAGAAATTATGAGATGACTTTCCAAACAACCCCCTAAACTTAGATAATGAAATTTATTGAGATTTAACATAAAAATGATGATGTGGCTCAACAAGAGCGACACTCCAGCTTTGAAAATTTTATTTGTTATAAACTGAATCAATTTTCTGAGTCATGATTGAATTACAGGACAATGGAAGGTTTAACAAATAACATGCTTTATGTATCTGACATAGGTCTATTCTATCACCTTATTCATCTGTTATGGTAACTTTTGCTCTATTAAACAATCAGGAAGAACGTAGATAATGTTGCCATGATTTCAACAAAACTTACTAGCAATTATCACATGAGATTACTCCCCAGATGTAAATGTCGAATCCAATAATTAATACTTGAAGCTGAATATTCTTGCCAGGAGCTGTCAGACAAGTGCTTCAAGTCCTGTTGTTAGTCCTCAAAGACAAAACGCTCGGGAGCTTTTTCCCACTTGTGTCACCCCAAGTTCACTCAAGTCTTCAAACAATCATTGTCGGGGATTCTTTCAAGATTTAAATGATGAATGTGTCAATGGAAACTTTAGGCTGAAAGTTCCTGCTAGGAGTGCTCCCACTAGTGTTTTTTCAAGTCCTGCTGGAAGCCCACGGAAATTGAGTTCTAGGGATCTCTTTCCTTCTTCTCTGGCTTTTCAAGAATATCAGCATAACCATGTTGGTTGTTATTCAAATGTGCAACCAACGAGAACCATGCCTGGTCCTGATCAGTCTCCTCTACATGGCCCAATACTCCAAAGTTCCCATCCCTCCCACAAAAGTCCAAACAGAACTGTGTTTCCTTCACACCATAAATTTGTATCAGAGAGTTATGTGGAAAGGCCTGAGATTAGTGGCCACCCTTTGCCACTTCCTCCAGGAGCAGTACTATCATCACAATCATCTATGCAACCACAATCAACTACCATAAAGCATGTGATCGAACAACCATGCGTATCATCTTTTACAGGTCAATGGATAAAAGGAAAACTCATTGGGCGTGGTACATTTGGAAGCGTATACCTTGCAACCAATAGGTATGCGACCTTGTAAAGTTATGATGATTGATTCTCAACTTTCTTCTACAGCTAACATTTCCTTATTTATATGTCAGAGAGTCTGGAGCTTTATGTGCAATGAAGGAAGTTGATCTCATTCCTGACGATCCTAAATCTGTTGAATGTGTAAAGCAATTGGAGCAGGTACTTGCTAGACTTCTTTAATTTGACGGCTTTCTGACTTTCTGTTGAGGGAAGAGGCAGAACTTGACTAAAAAGGTATCCCTATAATGAAAAATGAAGATATATGGTGCTAGACCCAATTAGCTGATGAAGATATATGGAATTAAGTATTATTTTAGTTTAGTTTCTATAACGATTTGATAAGGGGAAGAACATGGTTGGTTCTAACAACATGTAATGTAAGCCTGTGAGCTGCATAATGGCCCTAACTCGAGGCTCCAATAAATGGCATTTTCAACGACTATTTACACTCTTGTATAGTTCCCTTTCCCTGGTGCTCAAGACCTAAGACCACTTGTCTCTCTCTATGAAAATCCCGCATGGCAAAATTACAGCAATCACCAATGTTCTCTGGGGTTTTCAGTTCATGCTCTTACTTATTCTATTTCTTGTACAGAGGATTTGCGCAGACACCTTATCTTAGTAATTGGAAATCTCAGTTCTAGATTTGTAGATGTTCCAATTGTCTTTCTAATTTTCTACTTCCATTATTAATCATATTTGTTGCACCAGGAAATAAAAATCCTCAGTCAACTAAAGCACCCAAACATTGTGCAGTATTTTGGCAGTGAGATAGTGAGTATTTCTTCAGTACTTGTTATATTATATTGGTTATATAAGTTGCTTCTCATTGTTCACAAATCTGACTAATTAAATGTTTATGACCAGAATGATGATCGCTTTTACATATACTTGGAGTATGTTCATCCTGGATCAATAAATAAATATGTAAATGAACACTGCGGAGCTATTACTGAATCTGTGATTCGCAATTTCACTCGCCATATTCTCTCTGGGTTGGCTTTCTTGCATAGCACAAAGACGATCCATAGGTAATTATCATGTTTTATATCAAGGGAAAAGACTTGAATTGTACGTTTACTTCTCTGCTAACCATGATATTTTGTAAAACAAATTTTGATAAAAATGTGGAAAAACTGAATTCGTGAAAGCAAACCCATGATTAAGGGCTTCTTTGGAATTATGCCGAGCACTTATTGGTCTTGTTACGAAGATTACAAGGAATACATATTTTAAAGTTACATCTGTCCAGTCTTCAGTAAAACAATTGCTGGAGGAATTTGGTTGCTTTTGTTTATTTGAAGTTTTGATGACTTGCATGATTGTGCTCTACAGGGATATCAAAGGTGCAAATTTGCTTGTTGATGCATCCGGCATCGTTAAACTTGCAGATTTTGGGCTATCTAAACATGTAAGTTTTATTTCCTGCACAATTTTATTCAACATAATCAGGGCCACACATTTTTACTTGGTCTGTTCTTTGAAATTATGATCCACTTCTTCACTCTTGGTTTTTGAGATACCCTGGAGTTTTTTTTTCCCTTTATTTTCTTTCTTTCTTTCTTTAGTTTTTTTGTTGTTGTTGTTTCATACTTGAACCTTGTCTCTAACCAGCTTACAGGAGAATCATATAATCTTTCTTTGAAGGGTAGTCCATACTGGATGGCTCCAGAGGTACTTCCCTATGCAATTGGACATGAGTTTTGTAATTAGCTTGTACCTTTTATTTCTACATCTAATTCTGATTCTATTGTGCAGGTCATGCAAGCAGCAATGCAAAATGGGAAAAATCCTAGCCATGCTTTGGCTGTTGACATATGGAGTTTGGGTTGCACCATCATTGAAATGCTGAACGGAAAACCCCCTTGGTGTGAGTTTTCAGGGGTGAGGACATTATAAAATTTGTTATGCTTTTTGTTGTGGTATTCTAAGCTTGTAAAAGTTTTGCTACACACTATTGTTCATGTGCTCACCATAATTTTTTTTTATCTTTTTACATGTTACAACAATGTTGAGATAGTGCTCACTTGTTTTCTTTCTTCAACCATGTATCCTAATCATTCTTGGACATGCCCATCTTCATTTTACAAAACTTTTGCAAAGTGTGTCTGTGTTCATACTTTTGGGTTTTAAGTATCCTAACTTTCTTCAATTCTTCAGCCTCAAGCTATGTTCAAAGTTTTGAATAGATCCCCACTCATTCCGGAAACATTATCGGCAGAGGGAAAGGATTTCCTCCAACAGTGCTTTCGAAGGAATCCTGCAGAGAGGCCAACAGCTAATATACTACTAGAGCATCCTTTCGTACAAAATTCACATGATCATAATGTTCCAGTCTGTTTGCAGGCATTTTCTACTGTTGATTTTATGGTAAGTATACTATATGTCCTTGATGAATAGCAATAATGACATCCAGATGTAATGACAACCCAACCCTAACCCTGCAAGAAAAAGAATAACAAGGAGAAACAAATGCATGATTGATCCAAAGAATCCTAAATTGGTCAACATCTCAAACTGTTGTTGAAAGTTTACTTACATGTTTTATATCCACGTGTGATCTTCTAGGATAAACGACATACCGTCGGAGATGACACGGAGAATAAAGATGTGATGTCAATCGGCACACGAATCATGAGCAGGAATCTGCCCTTTAGTGGGTAAAAATTCTTAACAGAACTACTCAGATTGTAATTGTTCAGTTATTAAATTGCTCTTGCTGGCTACTCAATTTGGCTTGCAATGGAACTGACTTTCGATATTTTTCTCTAGTGCAACCTGCCAACATTATGGTTCTTGTAAGTGCCCTAAGGCTTTCTATCATCCTCCATCCGTGCCTCAAGCTTTCCCTGGCCAATCTACGACAGAGGGTACTCGTAGTTCACATAGTTGCACCCCTTCAAATAGTTTCAACAATGTGTCCCTTGGCACTGTCAGCAACCATTCACTTGCACATACAAGGACTCATGGAAGGGAAGTTTCACACCTCTGAAGTATTTTTATACTTGACTTGGATTGGGAATGGAACTATGGTCCTCTTAGTGTACAACTGGGCAAAGGGCAGCAGTTGGTTAGAAGAGAGACGGTTCTGGGACTTCTGATGCAGATCTTTGCATTATCATTTTAGAGCTTTCTTCTGTACATTTGATCTAGAAGAGGTTCAATTTACCATATATGAATCTTTGCTGCCTCTTACAAGGCCTTTACCAGGAAAGGAAGTAAGCTCAGCTGGCAATTGAGAGCTGTTTTTCTGTGATTCTTCGCTAAAGCTTCGGGTTTGAACTAATACAATAGTTCATACTGCTGGAAAATAGAAAAGACCTCAAATAGATAGAAAAAAAATAGGAAGATAGTAAAATTAGGATAAAGTAACTTTTCTGTATGACATAGACAAATAATTTGTAGATATTGAGACTCCATCTTGTTTCAATTAATAATTCATTTGGCAATAGATTTTTATGTTTCAATTAATTTTTTTATAAAATCTGTGGGCAAGAAGATAGCAGATGAGGCTTGTTTCAGTTACTTTTCTTGTCATTTTCTCCTATACACTGCCAATATAAATTGGAACAAATCCACACCACAAGGCGTTCAAGCATATAAATGATAGTGCTTGAGCACCTAACAACTCAGTAAGCCTAACTAGCAGGTGCACAATCCTGAAAATGAACAGAGCAATACGGTGGAGCTCTGAGTCTCGGGTGGAAATGGTTCAAACAGGAAGATCGACAGCTGAAATAGCCATAGGTATTATGACACGGGTGGTAGTTGGGGTTGCCCAGTGTTAATAGCTCCTGGAAGCAGTTTTATTTATATTAATTTGGGTGTCTTTATTCTTTTGATTGCCCAGTAATGATAGGGATCCGCCACTGTAGTGGTGTGCAATTTTGCACACCCTATGTGGCAGTCCTCCGATTTTTTTTTTCTTTTTTTTAATCCTCTCACCTGCTCCTCTCTCTCAATTCAGTCTCTCTCTCATCGTTTCTCTCTCTGTCTCCTCTCGCCCGATTCACTTCTTCAGCTCACCCCGGCGCTGCCGTGAGCCGCCGAGCCTCACCGCCACTACCGGCGAGTCCCCCTCACGCCGGCGACCAAGTCAGCCATCACCGATCTCCCCCACGCCCAGTTCTCTCTCTCCCCTGCGGTAAGCCAACCGAAACCCATTTCTCTCCACTTGCGCCACCGTACGCAGCCACCCAGGCCACCGCACCTCCACCAACTCACACCGACGACATCCTCTCACAAACCCAGCCATCAATCCCTTTCCGTTGCACACACACAAACTACCCATAAAATGGGTTTCACACGAGCTCGGGGCCACCGACGGGCCTATCGCCGCCGTGCGTTGGTTCTAGCTCCACCGAGCACCTCTCCTGACCCCCACGGCTCGTCCCCTAGCTCCTCCGAGCCAGCAAGCCCTCCACCTCTCTCTCGGTCTCTCCATCTCGCCCTCCACCTCTCTCTCGCTCTCCACCTCGTCCCCGAGCTCCTTCGCGCCCAAGCCCTCCACCTCTCTCTCGGTCTCTCCGTCTCGCCCTCCACCTCTCTCTCGCTCTCCACCTCGTCCCCGAGCTCCTCTGCGCCAGCGAGCTCTCCACCTCTCTCTTGGTCTCTCGGTCTCTGCCTCTCTCTCGCTCTGTGAAAGTGAAAGTGTAAAATGAAAGTGTAAAATGAAAGGAAAAGCGGTTTTTATTGTAAGGGTATTTTTGTCATTTCACAGTGGTGTGTGTTGGATGATGCGTGAACAGGGGCGGATGCGAATCATTTTTCAGTTCCGAATCTCTTGTATAACGTCCACTTTTCTTTTTCTTTTTTCTTTTTATTTTTATTTTTATTTTTAAATTGAATCGAGGTGGCGTCCAAAGTGTGGTGCTTCTTTCAAGAGTGATGCTCTTTCTTTTCCGTACGAAAGTAGTGTGTATTTTCTAAAAAAGAAAAGAAAGGCTGTAGATTTTTTTTTGAGAATTTTCAAGACAAAAGAGATGTGTTTTTATTAGTGGAGCTTTGGATTCAATCGCTTGTGTAAAGTTGGTTCGAGTTATACGATGATCAGTTAAGCTGTTGTATTCTGGAGGAGTCAAGTCAAGAGAAGTTTTGCTGCATCCGTTAATTTGAAACTTTATACACTGCAGATGGCTTGAATCTCTTTAAAGAGAGCGAGATTTTCGTGTCTCAGTCTAAATTGATTTCGTTTGAATGTTAATTTTATTGTAATTTTTATTATATTATTATGTATTTCATGTTAAGAATGATTAGCACTCTGGAAGCTCAAAGGTAGTATATAATGCTTCAACTGCCAAAAAAATAAAGGAAACAACAACAGATAAAACAAAACAAAATAAAAAAGACCCAAAAATTTACGAGGAAATTGCATATTATGGGTGGAAAGGAAGGAAAGGGAGGAGGTGAGGAATGGGTCATAAGAGAAACGGTGTGGGGGAAGGAATAGTAATTATTACATAATATTAGTGTACGGACACGTGGTACTTTCATCTTATTATAAGATACACCACGTCAATTAAAAAAGATTTATTATACATCAGTCACTATTCACTCTCACACTCCATATTTATAGTTTTTCATAGGGTGTGGATGTATTTTTCATAGGGTATGATAATGTTTTTCATAGGGTGTGGGAGGTGGAGTGGTGAAAAGTGACTGATAAGAAAAAAAAATTCAATTAAAATTGGTATTTATATAAATACTGTTTTAATTATATGGTATGATAAGATAGGAAAAGGTTGTTTAGGTTTATATTAAACAAGAAGTTTTCTAGATTTGTATTTAAAATTCTTAAATGCAGCATCATTATTTCACATTTATTATACTTTGCTGAAATGAAATTTCCTAAACAGTTACAATGCCCGTCGAGGTGAGAAGCATTGTGTTTCATCCATCAGATGTAATGAATGGCCTAGAAAGAAGGTAATCTCTTGTTTCTAATGCTATATCTCCAGAACGAATCAGCTATAGATTTTCTGATGAGTTTTGGTCTCAAGAAATTCTAAATTGTCGTGTTTTGTCTGTAAGTATCGTAATTCTAAGCTCAAATCATGTTGCCAACGCTAGTAGAGAGAGAAAAAAGGCCATCCTATGCAGAAAGTACTGTAGCCGACAAAACAACTATTTCCTAACCAAAAAGAACTGCTAACCAAAGGGCTGCTACGTTTAGATATTGAGTTAAGCTTAGTGGAGTTAAGTTTTTTATAAATAGTAATGAGTTGAGTAGTGAATGGAGTTATGTATGACCCATCTAAACTAAGTTTAAAGTATGTTTGGATGTTAAGATAAATTTAGTATTTTTAATAGAAAATTGAAAAATATTGTGAGTCCCACGTGTAAGAAAGTTTTGAATTGGGATGAGTTTAGTAATTGAGAGTTGTGTGTTTGGATGTTAAATTCAGTTTAAAATTAGATTGAACTCAACTAAGCTTAACTGAGTTTGGAAACCAAACGCAGTAGGCCTCGTTTGGCTATACAGATGAGATGAGATAAAAGTTGAAAGTTGAATAAAATATTATTTTTTAATATTATTTTTATTTTGAAATTTAAAAAATTGAATTGTTTATTATATTTTGTGTGGGAATATAAGAAAATTATAATGATAAGATGAGATTAGATTAGATAAGATAGTTTAAACTGTGTAACCAAACCAGTCTTTATCACCCATCACATCCTCTGCATTCAAAATTTAAGAAATAGAAGCAACACTTACAAGACAAATTGGTAGAGTACTGAATGCCTATGAACCAAATCTGTCCATATGAAAAATAATTAGTTCTTCCATATTCGGCCACTAATCGAAATATTGGGCTTAAACATCAAAGAAGTTGCCAAAAAACCAGTTTACAATGTATTTTGAGTACAAAAATCAAAACTGATTTTTTTATCTAATGCCACATGTCTTAACTAATTGTAAAAGTTTAATATAAACTAATCTTAAAAAAGAATAGCACTTCTATTCTCAATCTTCTAATGATAAATTGTGTTTTGTTATGGATTTTTCCTCGATAGTTAGTTTAGAAAAGTCTTTTTGCTCTCCAAAGTGCTTGTCTGGGACGAGAACTTTTGCTCCCTCAGTGCTTGCCGAGGTGGTGAGCTTGATATGTTCATTTATGCTACTTATTTAGGTGGCGAGTATTTTTGCTCTTTGTGGTGCTCATCTAGAAGTGAGCACTTTTTCTTTGATGTGCTTGGTTGGGGGTGAGTTTCATGCTCCTTCATGATATTCGCCGAGAGAACGAGCTTCATGCTCCTATACAGTGCTTGTTGAAGTGGTGAGCACTATGCTTCATCCAAGTTGGTCTCTGAGGTGGCGATCACTTTTACTCCTGTGGTCCCTGCATGGGTGATGAGCACGTTTGCTCTCCTTAGTGCTCACTTGAGGAGCAAACTTTTGATTTGCAGGATTGGATATCCAAGTAAGATTGACTCTAGAGAGGTTCTTTTATTAAACCCATCCATTATATAGCTATTCAGGACATGAAGAAATTTGTAAATTCAATAAAAAAATATATTAAAATGATGGTTTCTTACTAATAGAACTGTTATTACAAAAAGGTCAAAACTTGGTAAACATAGTATGGATTCTATGGTTTAAAGATTCAAACATTGTACAAGTTCAGTAATTTAAATGCATATCATTACAGACTATAAGAGGTAAAAGTGCAAGAAAGAGAGATTGAAATGACGAGAAAAAAAATCAAAATACAATGAGATCAAGAGAACAGGTTAAACTAGCAGCGGTGGTTGCGTAGCTTTTGGTCTCGACAATGGAGAGTTGCCTGAGTGGCCGGGCTTTCCTTCATACGTGTGTTTATCCATTGGTCATTGCTCTCATCATAGAGCCGGTCTTTGATTCAGTACGTTTGGACCTTGAGGTAATGTCAAATAATTTATAAATAGTAATAAAAAAATAACAAATAATAATAAAAAATAGTGAATAATTTGTTAATAAAAGTGATGTAGTCCGAGGTTTCACCTCACTAATCAAATGTAATTAATTATTAAGCTACGTTCGGATGTTAAGGTGATTTTAAATGATTTGAATTGATCTTTGAATAATAGTATTTTGTGAGTTTCATTGAGATGTGTTTGAATGTAATTGAGTTGATTGTATGAAATATGTTAAAATAAATTTATATTTTTTTTATATTTATATTTATATTTTTATAGAGAATTGAAAAAATAGCGGGTCTCATCAATAATAAATTTTAGATGAATTGAAGAATGCTTGCCAACTAAACATAAACATAGGCCAAATAGTCGATTTCAATGGCAAAAAGAGGGTTAAAATCGCGTGGCTATTAGCCGTGACTTCAATCATAATTTCAAAGAAAAATTCTACTCATCATTCTCACACAACATACTATACTTAATTTTTTATATTTATTTATTTAGTTTTTTCTCTTATTAAATGTATGGTGTATGGATGATAAGTAGAAGAAATCAATTCGTTTAAGAAGAATAAAACCAAAAGTTTTTTTAAAAAAATCTAAAAAACTTAAAAAAATTAAAATAAGTGTGATGTGTGGAGATGATGAGTATAAAAACTTAATTACAAATGTGAGATCAATATGGACATAAAATTTCGAAAAGAAGAATTTTTTATATAAATAGAGAAATTATTTAGCAAAAAATTTAAATAAAAGTAAACTCATAAATTGACGTAATTTGATACGGTGTAATAAATTATAAAATTATTTTTATTGTAAAATATATCTACAATATCATATGAAGTCATGCTAATTTATGAATTAAATTTTGTAAAATCTCTTTATGGTTATAATAATTCTTTTATATATATATATATTGATAGAGAGAGTATAAACGATTATTTAATTTTTCTTTTAGCAAAGAAAAAAAGAAAGATTGTTTTATTTTATTTTTAATTTTTTGGAAGCTGAGAGGGAATATACAAAATTTGCACTCTCTCCAGTCTCCACTTTGAAATCTAGACTATCTAGTACCGCTCCGGCTCTGCTAAGTACTCTCGAGTTTGCTCTGACAAGAACTAGGTCAAGACGAGTAGATTCCTCGTTTGCGTCTTGGATCTCGATTATCCTTGAGCAAAGATTTTACCTGGGAGCATTCTTATGGCGAATAGGTAATCTCTATTTATTTTTTTGCTATGTTATCAAATTAATACTGAAAGGATCGTCGTGCATTGTCGTGGAAAGTTTTTTTCTCACTAAATTTTGGTTTCCTGTTTTCTGTTCTTGCCAGGTTTTTTGAGTGATTTATGGGAACGAAACTTGGTTTGGATCTCGTTGATGATCATAAATTGTTTTGATGGGGAAAGCTCTCTGCTACGGTATGTGTTTTCTAAATTTTGTTGGATTTCTCGGACGGTCCCCATCTGATTGAAATGTGTTACAATAAAAGTGAGAGTTTAGATCAACAATCTGTTTGTAAGGGAGGGTATGCAGGGAGACGGAAATTGGAAGCTAAAGCCCATTGAAATGGTTTTATTTTCTCGTAAACAAAATAGATATAAAAATCAGATGAACTTGTCTTAGAAAATATGGTATATGTTTTACCTTTACTAGAGTAGTTCTTTTTAAGCCTAATCTAGTGAACAATCGTCCTCGATATCATGTAAGTATCTTCTGAGAACGAACTATTTTCAGTTGTGGGGACTTCCTTACTTAAAATTTATAAAAACTATGCCTTATGGTTTTTCATGTCTTTTTTTTTTTTTTTTTTTTGGGGGGGGGGGGGGGGGNCTGGTATGGTCATGTTTTGGTAAAATAGATCCTTAACTATGTTTGCTAGACTGTGTTATATGTCTATGCTCCTAGAGCTGCTTTTAACTTCAAGATACATCTTCCTCTTATTTTGTTAGGTACAAGGTGTTTTACGAATGTTGCAAGGATTTTCTAGTACCCTGTTCTATTGGGACCAGAATGAAAAAAGTTTTTATGCTAAAACTGGAATATATGTGACTCACCTTTCCCATACAAGCCTCCTCGCTATTCTTAATCAATTTATGTATGCCGCGACGTGTTTACAACATGTAGAAACAGTAGTCAATGAAGTTGAGAGATCTGTGAGATCACCTCCTCCAACTTTGAGGGCATTTACATGCTCTGTTTCTGCATGGCTTAAGGTATGTATGTAATGGTATAAAATTTCAATTATCTGTGATCTTTCTTGCTACAATGAAGACAAATTTACATCCTTTTAGAGCAGAGGTTGAGGGATATTGCTCTGAAGGAGGAAATGAAGATATGCAGTGCGGACATGGGGACCACTGCAACCTTGTTAGGTTTGGCCAGTTCTTTATCAAGGTTTGTACCTGTTCAATCTCATCACAACCAAGAATGTGGTAGTTGTTGCTGTTTGGTCTATCCTGTTAGTGACTAGTTCCATCCAGAATTTTGCAACTTCATGTTGAGATCTTCTTTTATCATTCATTTGGAAAGCTATTATTCTCTTGGTCAAGGAGCCCACCTAATAAGAGAAAAAAAAAAAGGGAAAACGGAATGTAAACCAAAAAGAGTTTGATAATTTGAATTGCTCCTCCATTTTCTTTCCTTAGAAGGACAGCCCTAAAACGTGATTTCTGTGTCACATATCAGCATGCATAAGCATTTGGTTCCTTCTCTAAGCCCCACATGCTTTACACATTTCGTTTGGTTGCAGTCAGTGCATTAGACATCTTCCATTTTCAGTTACATGTGAAACTAGACTCAGTGTCTTTGTTAGATAGGCTATTATCCCTCTCTCTCTAAGGTACTCATCATGCAGTCACATTTGTGGTCTCAATCCTGATATCCTTTGATTCTTCTTGTTGTGACAATCACTGATGACCCGTTATTGATATTAGTCTTTGTTCAGGTGCTGAGTTTCTATTTCAAATAGTCCATGGAGCCATTCCCCGAGAATACTTTGAGTCTAATTTTTCTGTTCCAGCTGCTGAATTGGCTGTTTGTGTGCTTGACTATCTTTACCAGAGGCTCAATGAAGTGTGTCTAGTACAAGGTGGTGAGGTTGTGACTAATGTTGTGCAACACTGTGCTTGGTATTTGATTTCTTTTGCTTCTCTTTAAAAGTTATGCTACTTTCAGGTGGAAGCCTATCAGATGCTGCTTCACATATTTGTTGGGAGTTTGTTGCCATATATTGAGGGTCTTGATTCGTGGCTATTTGAAGGATCACTAGATGATCCTTTTGAGGAGGTAATTGTGATTATTTATTTATTTATTTTATATCAAAAGCTTAGAAGGGTTCTATGTTGGATTTACGGACACCTCAAAAGTAGCTCTACACTTTCAAAGATTGATGTCATCTGATGTAAAAACTGTTTCAAAACACGTATCTTTGGTGTAACAATGTTACTGGTTGTCTTGCGGATGGAGTTTGTTGCATTGCGCAGGTGAATATAACGGAACATCACGTTTGACTCCCCATAATATCTTTTATATTGAATTTGTGTATCACATTTCCTGATGTATGCATTTACTGAAATTGAGAATTTGTCTCATGCTTTATTTAAGCAGTGTTGACAGAAGGTTAGAACAGTGTCCTTTATTTAAGTACTGTGTTGATCATTCTTATACCCTGCGCAGATGTTCTTTTATGCAAACAGAGCAATCTCGGTTGATGAGGCTGATTTCTGGGAGAAGAGCTATCTACTAAGATCAGTACAGTTTCGTAAGTTTGATGATGAGCTCTCTGCCACAACTTCTGCCAGTGATTGTGTACCTTTGACAAATGACAAGAAGGAAATAGGTGAAAGGGATTCCATCTCTCTGTCTAGCTCTATCAAAGGAAAAGAGGGGAGCATCAGAGACTGCCAAGCTTGTCCTCTGTTTATTAAGGACATGTCTAAATCAGTTCTCTCTGCCGGAAAATCATTGCAACTGATCCGGCATGTTCCTACTACATTCTCAGTGACATCTAGCAAAGGAAGTGATTGTCAGTTTGACGGTTTTGGAACTTCTAGTGATGGTTTTCATCGTGGGCAGATTATAGCCGGGTTAACCTTATCAGAAATTTTCTTTGTGTCATTAGCAGGTCTCATAGGCCATGGTGATCACATTTCTAGATACTTTTGGCAAGATAACTACTGCAAAACCACCCCATCATTTGAGGAATCCTTCGTGAACAAATTAAAAGTAGAACATAGTGGTGGTGAAACTTTGCCACTTTTGCCATGCTCAGAGAAGCTTTGGTATAAGTTCTTGGTTGATACATTGCTACAAAAGAGAGTGATCAATTCAAAGTCTGCACGTAAGGATGCAAGTTATTCTCTTGATGCAAAGGAAGAGAATATGGTTGCAGATGTTGGTGTTAAATTGCCTCTCTTGGAAACGTTCTGCACTGAAAATCCAGTTATTACCGTGTGTCAGAAGATCCTTAGAAAGAATATGGATGCCTGGAAAACACTTAACTTGTCTAGAAATTTCTATTTACCACCTTTAAATGATGAGATTTTACGGAAGGCTGTGTTTGGCAACGAGCAGATATCTTCTCGTGCTACTCAAGGAACAAACTATGCTTTTGGTTTCCAGTTTAGTGAATCTGAATATATTCGTTCACAAAATGACACAGAAATGTTGGAAGTGTTGTTCCCTTTTCCTACTCTTCTTCCTACATTTCAGGTACTACTAGAGTGGTAGTTTTCTGTGCAGCTTTACAGTTATAGCTTTTTATCATTCCTTGAAAGTATTCATAAGACCTGTATGTTATTGGGAAACAGGATGATCTCCATATGTCAGAGCTGTTACCTTTCCAGAATAATAGCACCCTTGCATCAAGAGTTCTTACATGGATCCAAAATGTTGAACTGAGAACTACTCCACTTCCTCTGGTTATTATGCAGGAATGCCTTACTATCTACGTTAAGAAGCAAGTAAATAGCTAAAACTAGTTTATAGAAATTTAGTTTCTTATTATTGTATGCTTGCAGTTAATATATAAAAATTAATGTACTTCTGTGTCATAGGTGGATTATGTAGGCAAGCATATATTGTCAAAGTTGATGACTGAGTGGAGGTTAATGGATGAACTTGCAGTGTTGCGTGCGATATACTTGTTAGGTTCAGGTACTCTTTAGAAAGATGAGCTTTTTTTCCTGGTCTATGTTTGTTCGTAGACGTCCACAAATTTCTTCGACATATTTACTGATAGATTATTCCCTTCAGGTGATCTGCTGCAGCACTTTTTGACTGTGATTTTTAATAAGCTGGACAAGGGAGAAACCTGGGATGACGATTTTGAGTTGAATACAATACTACAGGTGAAATTACTCCCTCCAATAAAGTATTTTGCTTACTGTTTGAGGCAGGTTATGGTTACATGAAAGATTTTACAACAGCTATCAACATCACAAAATTGCTTTGAATAAATGTATTTTCCTTCATGTTTAAAGAAGTCTGTACACATGTTAAGAATACTTGGCATGTGTTGTTATTGAGATTCCTTTTACCATAAAAGCAAAATCTTATAAATTAGTTTTCTAATTAATCACTTTCTAGTAAGTGGTTGAGTTCTTGGTGAAGGGGTCTCTATTTTATGGATAACTGAAAGGAGCAGGGGGCAAAGTGAATGGTGCCTTTGGGAAGAATCAGTTTTGGTTGGTTTCTGGCTACTGTGGAGGCACTACCTCAGGTGGAGGGGTCAAAGGAATTCCTAAGAACTTCCTGAGCAAAGCATCCTTGGCTCAAACAGATCATACCTGGCTCAAAGGTGCTATGGAAGGTATAAGGGGAATATCATTGGAATAAACGTAAGGTCAAATTTTCACGCTATAGATTAGAACGTTGACGCACAGGAAGAACTATCTTTTACCCTTCTTTCTCTAATCCCCATCCGTAACATACTAAAAGGTAGGGTGGGAAGGGTTGGAGAGGCTACGACAGTATGATCGCAAGGTGCCTGAAGTGTTCCTCTCATTTCTCGGGATTTTATAATTTAGTTTTATTAAATTATTGATTGCACTTAATAGGCGGTATTTATCGGTCCTGGTTGTTGTGGTCAATGTGTTTTTCATTTCTCTTGCTACTTTAGGTAGTAATTTTCTTGCTAATTGGATATAGGAATCTATTAGAAACTCTGCCGATGGAATGCTACTAAGTGCTCCAGATGCATTGGTTGTGTCCATCGCCAAAACTCAAGGTGTTGATGGTGATCAACCTAATGTAATTACCGTTGCCTCAACCCCTCGAAAAAGTCATGTTCATAGTTTTGGGATTGATGGCCTTGACTTACTGAAATTCACATACAAGGTTTGTATCATGTTTAGATTCACTTCATATTATCTTTCATGCCCATTTTATGTATCAACTTTCATTTGCATGTGACAGGTCTCTTGGCCACTTGAGCTTATTGCTAATAAAGAGGCTGTTAAGAAGTACAACCAAGTAAATATTTTTACTTTTGGTTGTGTCCAAGGTGTCTTCGTCTTGGTGCTCTCTGATCGTTCCATGTTTGATGTAGGTGATGGGCTTCTTGTTGAAAGTCAAGCGTGCAAAATTTGTTCTTGATAAAGCTCGGAGGTGGATGTGGAAGGTTAGTTCTCTCTTTTCTTTTCTTTTCTTCAATGCTATTCATAACCATTATTTTTCCTTTTTAGCAGAGCATATAATTGAGATGAAGATGCCCAAGTACTTATAACACGGATCAGTGTTGACAATTTTTTTAAAGATCAGATGTTTAAGGTTTTCTGATTTATATGATGTTCCAATTACCTTGCAGAGTAGAGGTACTGCAGAAAGCAACCGCAAGCGCCACTGGTTGGTGGAGCAGAAACTCCTCCATTTTGTGGATGCTTTTCACCAATATGTAATGGACAGGGTAAGGCTTGTCCCACTGTATATGTGGACCTTATTTTCAGGGATATTCTGTTGCTATATGCAATCTTTGACCTATGCACATGGACAGAATGTAATGTTTTGATTTGGGATGTTGTACACACGCCTTTAAAATCCAAACAAAGTGCTACTTAGTTTTCATGTTACGTTGTGTATTTGTTGAATTTTCTATAATGAACATAGTTTTCTGTTTGTGCGTGCTCTCTATAAGTTATATATTATAGCACCACCTCGACATGTTTTCTTATTTCAAACCTTTATGAATTTTCATTGACTTGTCCTATTTATTTGTTTTTTCCTTTGGTTTTTCACCTCATGGACACAAACTTTTTTATGTATACTGATATGATTATAAATCATTAGCTTATTACCTGGGTTGATTTAGATGTTCTGTCAAGATATTGGCTAAGTGCTCTAGTGGAACATCATGGTGGGAAGAAATTGTTTGAGATATGATGTCATAAGTTATCTAGTTTGACGTGGATTTTGTGCATTCTCTTAGAACTTGATTTATGTTTTTATGCATGAATTTTTCTTGTTATCCCTAGTGGATTTCAATTCATAATACGCTTTGAGCTTTAGTGAGTGTTGTCATCAGTATAGAGAGATGTTCCAAAAACTATAACTTAGCTGGGTAGAAAGAAAGAAAATAAGTCTCGATATCATTTAGTGTTTATTACTCGTTTTGCATATTTTAGGTTATTTCCAATCAAAAGCATAATGTTTTGTGGTTGCTTCTTTTTCTACTTTCATAGTGTTCCTCAAAATTTAAATGCATTCTCAAGACTCCTAATAGAAGCTCATATGTTCTTGTGGGTTATGAACTGTGATATTAATTATCATGCTGGATAAATGGATTTCTAGCACATTGGATTGTTTATTTTTGTTTTTATCCAAATTCACATACATAACTAGAATGCGTTCTGCTGACAAAGGCTACTCTTCAAGCAAAAGGTCCTCTTAAATATGAAATCACATTTAAATCAATGTAGTATTGAGAATTTCCTTCAAAGGCTACATACTTGAACAATGGGAAGTGGCAGTTATAATTACATCTTATATTCTTTTCCTCATAAATGGTGTGTCATGCTATAAATTACTAGTGATGCTCATACCATTTGGCATCCGAGTTTTTGTTTTCATCAGTATTGAACTTCTGATCTCTGATAGTAATTTGGTAAGCAGGTATATCATAGTGCATGGCTTGAACTATGTGAGGGTATGGCAGCTGCAAGATCCTTGGATGAGGTCATAGAAGTGCACGAAGCCTACTTACTTTCAATTCAGCGGCAGTGCTTTGTTGTACCTGATAAACTGGTGAGTATTCAGCATCTTGCTTTTTTTATTTTTTATTTTTTAATCTAATTTAAGGCTTGGATCTTTCAAGTGATAATTTTGAAGAAAAACTGAGTTCTTTTCAATGCTTTCTTTGCATTCAGTGGGCTTTGATTGCAAGCCGAATCAACAGCATCCTTGGATTAGCTCTTGATTTCTATTCCATACAGCAAACACTAACTAGTGGTGGTGCAGTTTCTGCGATCAAGGCCAGATGTGAGATGGAAATTGACCGTATTGAGAAACAGTTTGATGATTGCATTGCTTTCCTACTGAGAGTAAACTTCTATCCATCCTAATTCCATTATTGACCCTGTTTATGATGTGACTGTCAAAATTTGCATCAAAACTTTAGTTTGCTTAGAGTACGATATCTTTTCAACAGGCACGAGTAAGATACAAAAGTAGTTGTACTCACAAAACGGGAATATTATAGTGGGTGATTTTCTGTGCAGGTCCTATCTTTCAAGCTCAATGTAGGGCACTTCCCTCATCTGGCAGATTTGGTTACGAGGATCAACTACAACTATTTCTACATGTCTGATGGTGGAAACTTGATGATTGCACCTAGTTCTGAAACTGTTGGGTTGAAACTAGGGAAGGCCTTTGCCGGTAGAACAGACTGATCAAAACTTTCAAGTATTTTCATGATGTTGCATCTCGTAGCATGTTTCAGGACGATAATGCCCTATCTGGAAAGGCCCCTTATTTTCCTCTGCTGGTTTTGTTGAGAGAACTATAGGGATGTGAGTGAAGCAAATGTTGTGGCAGCAGCCTTGGACTCTTGGTCCTTACAGCTATCCGAATATGCCACGTATAAATTTCTTGACTTTATGCCTATCTTAGATCCTGAGGTTTCTTTGTTCAGTTTGCTAGAGGATTCTAGGATTCTCTGGTCTTCATTTGGCTAAAAGCCTAAATGGCTCAGGAAGTTACCTATCTTCCTCTGTTTGCAATGCTATGCTTTGTTGCTTTCATAGGTATATATGCAAATGTAAGGTGCTTGTGAACTATATTTAGCGCGTTCGAGGTTTGATTCTTGCCAATATATATATAGAGAGTTGAGCATAGAATCATCTTGTGTCCAATTTGTAGAAACATCGTGTTTTGGATGGTTTTATGTAATTTTTATGCAGTTCTATTGCATATGGATTTCTTTGAAAGCAAGCAAACAAACAAAGATTCTAAGATTGGCGATCATTTGTATACACATTCGTCTCACTTTTATCTTATTGTGTTTATCCATATACCTTTGATTGTTTTTAGAAAGGAAAATGTATGCAACACTCATTCCATTTTTATGTTGACGTGATAATTCCACGAGCACAATATAATAAGAGTGGAATGAGTGTAGTATATAGCACAACTCGGACTAAATAGGAGAACTATAAGAAAAGAAAAAACAGAATTTTATTTATAGCCAGCTTGCACTGGCAATCAAAAGCAGAACTTTTACTTGAAGGCTGGTTTTTATGAACTGGCTTGTTGGATTTAGGTCTCAGCGAGAGCCCTTTTCACATATTGTCTAACCGTCGATTTTGTAGAGCAACTGTGAAAGAACGATTGGATCTTTGCTTTTCAAACCTTCAATGGCTATCTCTGTTTCCAAATGCCGTTGTCATGCATCTGTGTGCAACATCATTAGCTCTTTGTCCGATCCTTCTGAATACTTCGTGCTCAGAGCATTATCTCCTGAAACCTTTTTAGTTCAAAGACAAGTCCTGTTTCCTTGTTATTGCAGAGGCATGGCAAACGTTTGACTGGATCCCTCCACTTTCTGTCCGTGCCAGAAACTCAAAAGTCACTAAAGCAGCTATGAGGCGATGGAAAAAGATCACTTTGGTTCCATTCATGCTAATATAAAGAATTTGATTCCTCAATTCGATTGACTAATGCTATATACTACATTTTCATTAATCTGTGTCTGTCAAACTGTGCTGATGTGTTATTATTCATCAATTATTAGATAAGCTTTTATTTTTTGAAATAAAAAGCTAAAAAGTTGATGAATAGTGTCACATCATCACGAGTAATGTTGCATGCAGTCGTAGAGTGCACAAGTGCCGTGCAGTCTTTCTGAAAAAGAGTAGGGTCCACTAGGTCTCATATTTATTCACTTTTTTCAAAATGATTGCGTGGCGCTTGTACACTCATAACTATAACTATCATTTCTTCATCATTATTAGGATAAGAGCGCGGCAAAGATACAATATAGAACATTTCAAATTGACTTAATAAATCAATATAAATGACATTGTGTCAATATCAAAGAAGACTACAAAATGCATGGTGAACTATTTTCTTGATCTATTTTTGGGGTTTCTTGGACCAGATCTTGAGTTGGGTTTTCAATTATCTCAACAGTAGTTGGTGCTGGTTGAGATGTTTGACCGTTTGAATTGGGAATAATACCGTACTCTCTAGAAGGTGTTTCTGAAACTTCAAAGGAAGTAGAGTGGATTTCAGTTTGTGTTAAACAATTTGACCGATTTGATAGGTGTCTAGTGCTTGTTGAGGCTTGACCTGCACCTATACCATTAAGACTGCCAATTTCTTTTTTGTCTTGCAATGACATTGATGCTTTCTTTCTAAATGTATGCGAGCGAAGGTCTCTTTCAAGGAAAGTTCTTAATATAAGACGAATTCTTCCCAATATTGAGTCTCCTGCACCAAAGGGTTTGAAGATATGCTGCCTCTCCTTGTAAAAGAACATAGACACAGAGAAGATGAGAGCTGATAAGGAAGCAATCCCAGCAATGAGAAATAGGCCCCAGAAGCTAGAGAGGCCAAGACTTTCAGAAGAAACTTGGGCATTGGAGTCTTCACAATTGGTTTGTTTCTCTAACCATGCATTTTCAATCTCTTTCATTTTCTCTCCTTCTGTCACATTCAAGATTGCCCTAGAAACATCTGCTACAAGAGGTGAACCTCTTGGGAATACCTGCAAAGTCATACAACAAAAAGAAACCTAATATGAAACTACTTTTCTTGCTACACAAACACACGTACAGATGAGAAATATGTAAGGAATTAAGCTTACAAAGCCAAACCCATCAGTTTTATAGATTGATGCAGCCATAGTATACTTGGAGCAATATTGTCCTATAAACAGCTTCATGTAAGGGATCTCATCAAAAGCAGCAGCTATACCACCATTGGCACTTCCTTTAGACAAAAGGTCATCACATTCTTCTATTGAATTGTACTGCTTAAACTGAGATTCCTTAAAAGACATTTCTTTTAAGATTCCAAACACAAAAGAACCGCTTTGGTACCCAACCCTCTCCCCATTCTTAATTAGCTGCTTGACCTCAGTAATTGTTGGTTGGAGTTGTTGAACTGTTAGGAGAGATGCCAAACTCGCAGTGTAACTTTGAGTAAGAATGAGCACTACAAATACCCATATGATCACCACAAACCTAGTGCAGTTGTTTATCACTATCTCCCCTGTAAATTGAATTCGTAATGGTCATACAACAGAACATAATTGCATCATAAATATGAGGTTAATGTCCTATAGAGCTTCGCCATAAGAGTTTCTAAGATATCAATAAGAAATCATTCAATAAAAAAATAACTGATATGGAATAAAAGAGAATAATTGGCAATTAAACTGCTAATGAACTGAATATCTCTTAACTTTGCTCCTTGATCCCCATTAAACTTATCAATAATGAACTCTTATAGCCTCATCAAACATATTTATGTTGGTGCCTGACAATCTTTAGTAGTAATATGTATAAGTTTCAAGAGCTAGTGCTTTGTGCATAAAATGGCCTTGTATCTAGTATTTGCTAGCATTAACAATGAAACTAGAAAATGGGAAAGGGGACTTACGATGTGCGAAAACCATGGTTGAGAAAGCATACCATAAGCTTGTCCCAATTTGATGTGAGCAAGGCCCACGAAAATCTTCATTTACTCTATGTTCAAGAAGCCATACCACAAAGCCAATGAATACAAAGAAACAACTGCTTGTCATCCAAAGGTCCCAACTTAAAGGCTTCAAGAACACCCATGCATTTTTCCTCCTATTATCTCTGAGTGGCACTACCATTGATACTCCAGATTCCGTGAATGGCAATGTGAAATCCACAAAGTTAGACCTATTTGCTACGATCGTTGTATCGCCTACCACAGCATCAAAGTTCTGTCAATCAAAGTATTTACTTCCATTATTTCAATTAACAACATGAGTTCTTTCATTTAAGGTTCCAAATTTTATGTGACTTATTAAAATAGTAAGAATTATGAATATTTTACTGACCTGAAGAAATACTTGATAGACCAAATCATCGTAAGTACCGGCTCTTCCACCTCCAGGTTTTGCAAAGGGAATGAAGTCGTAGCTAACAGAATATGGTAATGATTCCATTACAGCATTGAAGATGTCAATACAATACCCAGTAACATGTGCTCTGTTAGTGCTATGGTCATATATGACCTTAACAAATTCGCTGAAACCATCCTTCACTGGCACTCCTATTTGTAGCTTCTTTCTATTTGTTGGAATCTCCCAACCTTTAGGGACAGAGGTTAGATCACCAGGCCATATAATAGGTCCCAGATTGTTCTTGGAAGTAGAATATTTGCTTGTGTTCTTCGAATTCAATTCCCTTCTGAGTCCATCTTCTGGTGTCCAAAATCCAACCTGTCTTTCTCCATTACCATTCACATTAATTATCTGAAAAGTTGATGATTGTAATTGCCCATTAAGAAGATTGAACTCCCCTGCAAGGCCTCTAAACTTAGTATCCTGTATCGCTTCACGAAGTTTTGGACCATCTTGGGAGATCTCGAAACTTTCAAGATCAATTAAGTTGCTTGAAGCATTTGTACTCTTTCCAACCCCAAGATTTGTAGTCCCAACCTTCTCAACTGCCATGGCTAAAGCTGAAGCAGCATCATAAGCCCACAAACCAAAAACATTCAAATCAACATCTGTAATGGTTGGGTTGTCTTGTTGGAATTTCGTTTTCCATCGAACTGTAAAACTTTCAAGCTCTTTTGTCTCTGGAACATAAGTCTTCACACCCAATACCCCTTGCATTGAGGCAAGAACTGAACGTTCTTTCGACCCAACAAAGCTGGCTATCCCATTGGTAATGATCCAAACATAACCTTCACTCATCATTCCAATCTCTTTTGCCATTGTGAAAACTCGAGAACTGAGATTATGCGACATGTGCACAATGAAAACTCTAGTTTGCATTGCCATCAACTTGTAAAGTTCTCCACTGATTTCGCTATCAGTGGCCAATGGAGAAATGACACTTCGATAGGGAACACGAACATCAATATCTTGCAAGGCATCAATCAAGTAGGGTATTATACCTTCTCCATACTCATCGTCTATATAGATAGGTACGGCTTGTCTCCATCCAAAAGCTTGAATAATTGCACTTATGGCTTTCACTTGAGATGAGTCATTTTGAGCAATTCGAAAAAAGTATGGACTACGAAGTGAAGTAAGAGAAGGGCTTGTTGCTGAGAATGATATGATGGGCACCTGAGATTTATTCCCAAGATCAATGACAAAATTTGCCTGCATTGAGTTTTGTGGCCCTATGATGGCTTTCACTTTGGTATTTTTTATTAGGTATAGAGCTGTGTTTCGAAAACCCAAAAAAGGAAAAAACATGATTTAGTGTCCATGCATATATACTCAATGACTAGCCATTGGGAAATCAGGGTAAAATATAGCACTCTCTAATGCATCAGTTTAAGATTAATGAACTACAAAGTAATGCTAGAGTTTTAGAATATGTATGCTCCGTTCTGCGCACTCCCTTTAAAAAATAGTGGAACTCATTATTAAAAAGTAATTTTTTTTAAGTGGGTTTTAGATTTATCCATTTTTTTTAAAGGGAGTGTGCGGAGATTGTACAAATAAATTTTCCTTTTTAACGAGCAAACCGAAAACTTTAGCAATTAAATTTAATAATCTGCAATGTTCTTTAAGAGGGTTCTAGTATATTGATACTAAATGCATTATTCTCTCACATGTTCATTGTGTCACCTGTGACACAAGAACGACTCCCACTTGCATTAATTATGTGAAAACAAATCATGGCCTAGCAGTATCATGTGGCACTACTATGTTATGATGACAAGCATCTGCAGAATGATTCACTTACTACAATCAAATTCCTTAATAAACTCCCAAAATGTAGCATTCAGTTCATTACCAAACAATAATGCTGTCATAAGTTTCGAACAATTTTCCTTGTTTTTAAAATCATAATTTCATTTCTATTCTGTTGTGCCGAGGAGCGTTTTCCATATCAAAATTTTTCTTTAAATGAATGTTTTTCACAATTAGAAATCAAAGTTTGTTCTTCCCGCATGCTACCAGAATAAAATAAATAGAAAGTAGTTTATAATTAACATCAAGATAATTATTAATTCAAAAATTACCTCTTAATAAAGTATTGAAGAGAAAGAATAAAGAACACAAAAGCTATATTATATAATCTATTACTTTTTTTTCCTATACTACACTTCTGTATGAGAGAGAGAGAGAGAGATTACGTACCTGCAACAGCAGCTTGGACAACATCATTTCTGGAGTCCCTGGGGTTGAGGACCAGCCTAGTTTTGTAGTGAGTATGAGAGGCATAGAAGTCGGAAAGAGCCATGTTGATGCAACTCATCCCGACCTTCCCATTCCGCCCATCCAAGTCCAAAACCACACCCACATCAACTTGGGTTAATGTCGTGTTTTGTGCCTTGGCGGCCTTGATAATCCTTTCGGAAAGAACAATGAAGAACAATAGATAACAAGCTGCAATTCTGGGAGGGAGGTTCCAGCTCATGATCATGGTTAGGTTTGAATAATGGAGGACACCCGGCACAATAAACTTGGATATTTGTCTTGAATGCTGGAAACCTTTGACTTTCATGTCAAGCCACGAGATACTTATTTGGCAAGTAAGAACGTGCAAGGATGGAAGAATACGAAAACAACTAATAATTAAATGATATTCCACATGAGCAAAAAAAAAAAAAAAAAAAAAAAAAAAAAAAAAAAACTGATAAATCATTGTCAACTGATCTAGAAGGATAACGATCCAGTGATAATGCATGGTTGCTGAGAAGTTCAATCGACAGCATGCAGTACATTCATGCAAGCTCATGTGCACAAGTTAATTTATTGCTGGAAGAAAAAAAGTTCATAATCTTTTTGATAGAAAGTGATAGAGCCACGAATAGATTTCACAAAAGCAAATGTTGGGCACAATTATGTTCGATAGGCGAGGAAAGAGTTACGAGTGACTAAAGACCACAGTCACATGAGGCTCACGTGACAGAGCGCAATGGACCGAATTACATTAAACGTACTGTATGGATTCGAGGATAAAAGTCAACCACATGTATCTCAATAATATTGGGGCCCGTCCACAAAGATAGACCCTAGAAGAATAATCCAAGCTAGATATCTGCGCCGGATAGACGCCATTAACGACTGAATTGTGCTAGAGAAGGTAACATATATACCAAAACTGGACACCGAGAATCTTATCTATAGAGAAGTCTTGCCATGACAGGTCAGTACAACCTTCATAAATAACCAACCAGGGGGACAGATTCTTTGGTGATAGCAAGATCATAACCTTACGCTGACTAAAGCATTGGAGGCATCCCTTACTAGGTACCCTGAGTTTTTCTTTTTGGTTGCAGGTTGTTAGGGCGTGTCGTAGGCATAGTTAAAACTGCATCAACGATTGGGCATCACCAGGAAACGGGGCAGTCAAGTTCGAAGCCGTCGCCATAGACTATTTTACGAAGTGGGTAGAAGCAAGGGGTTGGAAACAATTATGGCCAACAACATTATAACGTTCCTCTGGAAGTCCATTGTGTATCGGTTTGACATACTACGAGCACTAGTATAGGACAAGGAAAGGCCATTCGACTACGGCCAGTATAGAGATTGGTGCATAGAACTAAGTATCAAAGTCAAATACTCTTCTCCTAGCCACCCTCAGGCTAACAGGCAAGTGGAGGCGATGAACAAGACCCTGTTTAGCATGGTAAATAAGAAGTTAGTGAGCCAAAAGGGAACGTGGGCCAAAGAGCTTTTGGGAGTGTTGTTGGCATACATGACCACTGTAAGGACCCCAATTGTGGAAACACAATTCACGATGACCATGATAGTGAGGCAGTGATACCGGTGGAGATCAGCATGCTGAGTCATCGAGTCCAACACTATTGCGAAGAAATAAACAACAGAGGTTTGGAGGGAAACCTTGATTTGCTGGAGGAAAGGAGAGAAGGGGCAGAGGTAAGGGCTGCAACCTATAAGAGAAGAACTGCACGAGACTTAAACAAGAAAGTCAAGCCCTGATCATTTAAATTTAGTGAGCTCATGCTAACAGAAGAGAGAACGTCAACCAATAAACAAGAAGAGGGAAAGCTCGGACCCAGATGGGAAGGAATTTAAGTGATAGTAGCGAACAACGGATCAGGCTCATATCATCTAGAGGACATCTAAAGGACGTCAATGAGAAGAGACAACCCCACTCATGGAAAGCATAACACTTAAAAAGTTATTTCATTTAGATGATTTCATTTAATTTAAACATGCAATAAAATAATCTTTCTATTAGTCTACAATATGTGGTGTACATACTTATTGTTTGCACCTTTAAATGAGAATTATGATGTTCTTCGGACAATCAAGCAGGATGTTAGCAACGCACATGAAATTGGAGTTAGACTTCACCAAAGTAGCGGCTGAGAACCATAGTTTTAAATACCGTACCATACTGGCCGGTATTTTCCGTACCGGCCACCGGACCGGTACAGATATGTTATGTGTTTCGTACAGGCCGAAATACCGGTCGTACCGGCCGATATTTCGGCCTTTAATTTTTTTTTTCATTTTTTCAAACTACAAACTCATTTTTTGACTCCCAATTCAGACTAGACTATTTATAATTTATATATTTATGTATTTATACATAAATTATTCATATATAGACTATTATTTTGAAATATATTTTATATATTTATTTATATATATAATTTATTCATATATCGACTATCCTGAAATAGTATACGAAACGGTATCGGTACCGAAATATCTCATTCCAGTGTCTTGACCAGTACGGCATCCGGTACGGTATTCAAAACATTGAGAACATCTCCCTCACACACATCAAACTGAGTGTTAGCAACGCGCATGCTATCAAGGCTAACACCTACACTTGGTGATCAAAGGCTAACAATGTGCATGTGATCGGGGTTAATCTTTGCTTAAGCAATCATCTCCCGCCCACTCATGAAGCTGGGTGTTAGTAATGCGCATGCGATCAAGGCTAACACCCATACCCAACGATCGATAGCTAACAACGTGCTTGTGATCGAGGTTAGCTTTTGCCCAATTAGCGGTTGAGAACATGTCTTACCCACTCATCAAGTCGGGTGTTAGCAACGAGCAAGCGATTGAGGCTAACATCCACACTTGGAGATCAAGGGCTAACAACGCACATGTGATTGGGATTAGCCTTCGCCTAAGTAGCGTCTACATTAGCTGGAGGAACAAAAAAACAAAGTTGGCCTTTTAAGGAAAAAAAGGCCAACAACAAATAAACAGAGGCCAAAAAAATAGGTACACAACGTGGCAAGCCTGAACCAAACAAACTCGAAATAGGATACTAAAAGCTAGCATATCAACAATACAAAGCAAGACATAGAAGGTCAAATTCTAAACAGAATATTACATAACATAGTAAGTGTATCACAAGGCACGAACCTATCAAAACCCAAGACAAAATATTACAAGACCAAATATTTCAAGAACATGATACAAAATAATAGGAGGAACAAAGCCCAAGGAGCCGAGCTGCTAGCTTGAGGATGGCGAGGCGGCTGGTTCAGGAAAGCATTGGCCCAAAGAGACTCCAGGAAGACTATGATGGTCGAGTTAGGGAGAACGACCTTTAGATCCAAACTCTTTAAGTTTTTCCCCGGTGCGTTAACAAAAACCTCTTTTACGCCCTCATCCTAAGGTTAAATCTAACCCCACATGATCGGCCACAAACCCGAATAGATGTAGCTGCCCTAGATGTGGCTCTAGGGGTGGAAGTACCCACCGTTGTAGGGGTTGTAGCATTGGCATCCTCCACATCTCCTTGTGGATGATCATTTCCATTAAGTCTAGGATCCATATCACAATCAATGAAGCTGAAAAAATAAGTTAGAAGCAAAAAATTAGTTTAAAAATAAACTAGGCTATATTAAAAATTTAAATCAACGCGTTGATATAGGACATGTATTATTGTATCATAATAAGCTGTCCACGATAAGCTACAAATATTCCTTAGCAATAATAAGCTGCAAGCCTGCATGCATGATAAGTTACAAATATCCACTAATTATGCTTAAATTTGGTTATGATCTCGTATATTATATACATTAAGTTTGTTAATAAATAACATTAAAATGTGGGGTTGAGATTTGAATGATTTTGAGTTTAAAGTTAAGAGGTGGGCGGGATTTGGGGCGCATGAGGTCGACCCTACTGATGATCTCAGCTTTAATCTCAAGCCACTAATAACTTTGGTTGTTTGAGTGAATGTTTATTACTTGATCTACATGCAGTGAGTGCAAAGGAAAAAGGCGATTAGAACTAATGGATTAGTTGGCTGTTGAATGTCTTACCTATTTATCCTATATGTGCACGTCTGATAAGAATAATATTTTAGGCTACATGTAAAAAGGTTGAACAGTGAATTCTCACTTTCAAAAAGAAGAACATTACACTTATATATATATACAAGCAATGTTTGAAAATTTGAAGAAAAAGAAAAAAGAAGCCTCTTTTATTGCATTTAAAAGTGAAAAGGACTATTCATATAATTAAGAATCATGTAGATATAGAAAAAGAAAATAGAACACTTTTTATTTTCTTATAGTACTTGTTTTGGTGAGACATTAATATTCTTTGTGGCGTGCAACACAGATCAATCATCTATATTGCATGCTTTTGTGGAACACATGCATTGCTGAACAGTGGTTATAAAGCAGAATTAAGAGAGCCAAGGAGCAATCGCCATTTCTAGTGCTAGTGGGAAAGAGGGGTCCAAAGCTGTATTATCAAGTTTGTGTGCTTTCTTCTTTACATCCTGTTTCTAATCACGAGCCATGCAAAATCTTCAGTCCAAATCTCCAAAGTTTATATGTTTTAATCAAATATATTATAACAATATGATACTTTCAGTTGTTCTTGATACTTTCAGTTGTTCTTGATACTTTCAGATTAAACATGTTGCAACATTGCATGCATACAACACATTGCTTTAAGGAGAATTTGTCTAATTTCATAGAAACATCTCTTACACATTTTATCAAATACATTGCATGCATACAACACAACTTACAAACACATTACACATTTTATCAAACACATTTCCTTACTAAAAATTTACAAAAGGAATTTATTTCAATCACAACAAAATACCCAGACGTGCATTCTATGAGACTATGAGTAACGGAATACATAAAATTAAATCAAGCAATTTAATTTTAGGGCTTGGAATCGGGTTCTCACCGTAAGTTGAAGCTCGGATTGAAGTTGCGCACTATGGAGGAGCAAAGTCTCACGGCGGCAATAGAGAGGGAACGAGGTGGTGAGGTGGAAGTTCACTGGTTCAGCTGTTCAGACCTGAGACTTGAGAGAGAAGGAGGAATGAGGAAGGAGCCAGAAGGAAGAAGGAAGATCTGAAGAAGGGAGAAGGGAAAGGGGAGGGGGGGTCCTACGTTTTGGACCCCCTGTATGATGAAACGACGCCGTTCCACATTAAGTGGAATGGCGTCGTTTGATTTTTTTTGAAAAAAATCGGAGTCGGATGTCGGAGCTCCTTGGAGCTTCGAACTCCGACTCCGATTCCTATTTGGAGCCACTCCGCACTCCGACTCCGTTTTCCGAGAACTCCTACTCCGACGGAGTCGGAATCGGAGTGAATGTCAGGCGGAGTCAGAACTTTCAGAATTTTGCACAGCCCTACTGAAAACTGTATCAATTGTAAACGTACAAACTGGCTTGATTTCATGTAATATGTTAGATATACTTTAAAAATAAAAGTAACTTTATAATCTAATGTATCACATCAAGTCACGTCGATATGTGAGTTTATTTTTATGAATTTTTTTGTGACTGAAGTATTTCTCTTATTCTTATTTAGGATATAGACTCGAGTTTCATAATTTGATTCTTGCTATAATACATGGAGTTCTGTTTCTTTGATTTGTTCAAAAGTGGAGAGAGTTTTGTGCGATAATATTGATAGTTTGAAAACCATAGTGAGATGAGATTGTGCAAAGGGGTAACTAAATAGGATAATACTATATATTATATTTTTATCTCACTTTTATTCAGTTATGCTGATGTGACATATAATAGTTTACTAATCCTTGATTTTTTTTTTGTTTGTTAAAACATAAAGTTTTGAAAGGAAAATAAGCTTTAAAAAAATATAACACAATATAAAGTATTTTGTACTACTAAAATATGATCCCGAACTGAAATATGACTCGTTTTTGTGAATTCATGAGGCATGTTCTTAATTTTAGCATGCACATCCTAATCATACGAATCCATCCTCGTTTTGAAATATCACGAATTTTCCTACAATCAAACTTGACATACAATGGAATAGCTAGCTAGATGCCATTAAATGCCTGTATCTTCGTTTACCTTGACTAGATCAAACTCTTTATGGTTGTGATTCTTAGCTGTCACGCAGATGATAATGATGAATTGGCTCTAACGTCGACACTTTCATTATTATTTTTATATGAGTACAAGATGTTGGCTGAAATCATTGACCTATTTATGATAATTTAATTATTAATTAAGTCTTTTTCTCGCTTACTTTATTTTTAGAACTTTGTTACTCATTTCACACATAACATATCACACTTATTTTTATTTTTTATAAATTAATTAATTTCTTCTACTCATTATTCATATGCCACATATTTGGTAAGAAAAAAATAAAAAAATAAAAAACTTATATGTAGTGTGTGGTGTAAGGATGATGAGTATAATTTTTCTTATTTTTATGAATAAAAAAATTGATTGAATTGTTTCATAATAAATATTTTAATTAAATTTGTTCTCTATAATAACCTTTTTTTTTTCAATTAAGGAATAAATATTTTCAATTAAGAATATTTGTCTTGCATATTCTTTTAGATGTAAATAAACTTTTCCTATAATCTTTCAATTAAGGAATAATACCTTAATTTTAATTCCTCTGTGACAACATCAAATTAATGCATGTCTTCCTTGAAAAAGTTGCCATAAAATAATATATCATTTCAAACATTAATGCTAAACGCATAGTCTCCTTTAATTTCTTTGTTTGCATCTCTCTCCCTGTGAAAAGACATGCATATATTCAGTGTACGTAGTTGGCTGAAACTCATGATAAAATATGTTATCTATATAACAAGCGTGACTACAAAAGATAAAATATACATAAAAAAATCACTACTGATCATAGAAAATCAGTAATATTTTTATTGGGGAGGAATATTAATAGGGATCCTTATACAATGCAGGGCTGACTTTTTCTTCATTTCTTATTGTCCTTTTCTTTCCTGAAAATGAGCAAAGTCTCCAACATGATCGGTGAAGCATGCGCAACATCTTATAAAAATATTACTTGAGGAAGTGCCATCTAAAAGACTAGCTGCTACATTGTCAATGCGGTTACTTTAGTTATACAAAATTAAACTATTTCATCTCATATCATATAATTAGTATTTTTTTTTCTAAATTTTTATATAAAATATAATAAATAATTTAACATTTTTAAATCTTAAAACAAAAATAATGTTAAAGAATAATATTATAATAATATTATATTCAACTTTCAACAAAACATCTCATCTCATCTAATTTAAACTGTGTAATTAAACGAGACCAAAATATTCTATAGAATAAACAAAGCCTAGTTACATTGTCAGTTTATGCTGCAAAAGATATATATATATATATATACAGTTTCCAGAAATAAAAGTAGCCACAAAAACTATTTTTTCTTATAGTGTGATCAGAGTTTTAAATATTGTGCCGTTCCAGTCGGTATGACCTCTATTTATCATGCTAGGATAGTGAGCGGTACAAGGAAGGTATATGCTTTGTATCGAGTTAAATACCGGTTGTACTGGTGCGTTTCGGTCAATATCGATTGGTTTTCTATGTACTAGCCAGTTTCGATGTCAGGCCAAAATTAGTGGATTTTTGTAATTAATATAAAATTCTAACATTTTGGTAATTTTCACTCTAATTCTCACATATGAAGACTATTTTCTTAACTTTTTTTAATCCCATTTTCTTGATGACTGAAAATCAAATCCCTACTCTCATTTTCGTGACGAAGATGTGCGATTATTTTTTTAAATAATTGGATGGAGAACTTAGAAGTATTATTGAGTTTTTTAAATATGTGTTTTAACTTTTTAAGACTTACATTGATGTTATTTTGAAATATTATTTATACATATATAATTAATTTATTATATATAGACTATTCCGAAATGATATCTGAAACGGTACCAATATTAAAATATTTCGCTTCAATGCCTTAACCAAAATGGTATTTAAAACTTTGAGTGCGATGCACATACATACATAGCACGTCCTTAATTACCTCTTGTATCCTAAGATTTCTCATATTCTGCCGTTGCATGGTCGAGCTTGATCTCCTATAATAGAATAGAGAATTCTTGTTTTAGATCCAATGGTTAAAGCAGTACTACTGTTTTGGACATAATGGTTCATTTCCCGTTGATTAAGAAAAATTCTACTTATTTTTACTTTAAATATCCCTCGAAGTAGTGTATCCTATTTTGTGCTGCATGGGATGGGTCTCTAGCCAAGCCAAAATATAAGTTGCAATGTATACCTTTAATTACACTGCAAAATCTTTTTTTTCTTGTCGCGTCTTAATTAAGAGAAATGATATTTATAGTTATAGAGTGTACAAGCGCCATGCACTCATTTTGAAAAAAAATGAGTAAATATGGTATCCACAAGAAAAAACTAATTTTTTAATAGTAAACCCTACTCATTTTCAAAAAGAATGTGCGGCACTTACATAACACTTGAATAACACTTGATTCCATCTAACATTACTCCCTATTATGTTTCAAATTGAAACTTCGGAACGGATTTGGTACCAAATGGGGTTTAACTCTCCCCAATAGAAAGATGCCATGTCAGTCTAATACAACTTAAAACAGATGAGGATGAGCATATGGAGTTCTTGCCTCATATGGTTGTCTTCTTTCCCATGTTCAATTTTCTGGTTGTCTTCTTGCTGTCAAGTTCATCGTGCCACCAACCGGTTAGAAGGACAAGTTAGAATATATTCTCTACATGAGTCTGTATTAACTGGAACCTCCTCCCCTTACTCCCAGCTCGTCCTTAACCTCTGTACCTTCACTTTTTCTTACATTGAGAAACAAGAAAAAGAAATCTATGATCTAAAAAGTTGAGAGTTCCTAACTAGTAATGGGTAACATACACTCGATTCTATCCCAAGATCAAATGATGGAGAATTGGGTATTGGGGTTTTTGGGTGAGGAAGCTCAAATTTTTGTTTGAGAAGCAAGGTAGCCTGCGCCTCCATTGCATCAATGTCAAGATCTTCATAAAAAGCATCCTTATTTGCATCTCCATTAGTGTCACAATGTTGTAAAGATTCCCTGCCTACAACCTTTAATTGAAGCAAGAATTATGTCTCCAAGTTAATTATAGGTGGAGGGCCTATTTTAGTGAAGGGCCCATTCTGAATTAAAAGCCCAAAAATGAAGAGAATCCAATACAAAATGCTCTTGATTTACCAAAGTAAACTAGAGAGTTTAAGGCCCAACAAAGTCATACAGTCATACACCCACGCATCACCTCTTACGGGAAAATAGAAATTTCATGCATATACGTGATCAGTTCGGTTATGATTCGTACCGATAAACTCTGCATCATATAAGCATCATGTCGGAGTCTATATATACCAGATAACCCTCAATAATAGGGATCGATCTTTGAATTGTAAAGTATCTTTAGCTCTTACTGACTTAAGTATCAGAGTTTTCCCAGGTGAATCATGCCAACCATCTTCTAATCATCACGCAGGTGAACGGTTGTAGACTGGAAGTGAGACACGTCCTTTACATTGGCGCCGTCTGTGAGATGGCTTTTTCTTTACGTGGTTCTCATATGCCATCTGTAACCTGTTCTGTAGCAAGCTGAGCAATGGATCAATTCGTGGAGGCATGACTAGCAGCAACTGAGGAAAGACTGAAACAGGCGTTGGAGGCCCTGAAGAAGGAGAACGACAGCCTTCGGCGAAAGATTGCCGAGTCTAGCAATATTGCCATACCCGCTCACAGAGAGCAGGGTGAGGGGGAGGAACCAAGCAATATGGAGTCAAACTTGGGGCAGATAGAGGAGGAGAAAATGCATGACGAGTTAAGAGAACTGGCGGAAAAGTATGAAGAGATGGTAAAGAAGATAGGGGGATCTTCCTCGGTGGAATGCTTGCTAAATCAAATGGATTTACCATATAGCGAGCGAATCATGGCCGTACCCCTTCCACCAAAATTCAAGGTACCCCAGGTAGACATGTATGATGGGTCGAAAGATCCAGTTGGCCATCTGGAGAATTTCAAGGCCCACATCATGCTCCACGGGTTTCCAGGAGAGATCGCATGCCGGGCTTTCCCTTTGATCTTAAGTGGAACAACAAGAGGATGGTTCGGAACCCCTCAGGCCAAGATGAATAGACAGTTTCGAAGAGTTGGCCAAACAGTTCCTAACCCAGTTCATGCCTAGCCGGAGGCGTCGATGCCCAGCCGCCTTCCTATTAACGGTCAAACAAAGAGAATATGAAGACTTGAAGACCTATCTTACCCGCTTCAACAAGGAGCGTTTAACAATAGACAACCAAGATGAAAAAATACCCTCGTCTCCCTCCTAGGCAGAATATGACCACAAAGTCCTTTTATTCCAGAATTGGCTAAAAAAACTCCTTACACCCTTAGGGACTTCATAGATAGAGCAGATGCTTTCATTAATGCTGAAGATACAATCAAGCCTTGGTGAATCCTCAGAATACGAGCTGCAAGGCAGAACGAAAGAGCGGGCTTGATAGGAAAATCGGCACAAATCAACAGGAGAGGAAGCAAGAATAGCGGCCAGATTACAATCCTAGTATGATACATAATAGTTTTAATGTACGGGAGGACGAGAAAGACAGGGAAGAACGACGCCAGCCCAAGACATGCAGTCGCTACTGCAAATACCACTAGACTGGGTCCCACTAGACAGGAAACTGCACAACCATGAAGAAAAGAGTAGCTGAGTTGGCAAGAACGGGGGAGTGGGCACCCATAGGAGAAACTCGGACTATAGCAGGGGGTTTGCAGGAGGCGGCGTGTCCGCATCTAGCCAGAAGGCATATGCTTGAAATGCGAGATACGAAGAGGTATAAGTAGCAGATAGAGCTCCTAAACAATAACAGCTTGGGGTTGATCGGATGGTAATCTTTTTCAGAGGGCAGGTCGTGAAGGAGTATTATACCTGCACGATGATGCTTTGGTAATCACTCTGGTAATAGCCAACTACACAACTAGGCGGGTACTAATCGACAACGGGAGTTCGGCCGATAAACTATTTTGGGAAGCGTTCGTCAAAATGGGGATCGGCATTAGTAGACAAAGACCCTTTCCAACACCACTGAAAGGTTTCTCTAGAGACACGATCCATCCCATTAAAGCTATCACCCTTCCGGTGACCGCTGGGTCTGGAACAAGAACAGCGACCACCATGATCGATTTCTTGGTAGTAAAATCTCTCTCTTTCTACAACGCCATATTAGGGAGACCGACACTTAATCATCTCAGGGCAGTGAAATCCACATTCCACCTCGAGATGAATTTCCCAACTGATAACGAGGTAGGGGAGTTGCAAGGCGAGCAAGCCCTAGCACGGAAGTGCTACGTACAAGAATTAAGAAAGGGTCGGAACGAGGTTTGTGTTGTAATGGAGCAGAACGAGGAGTCGGCACCTCCCATTCCCCATCCCTGGCGGTGACCATAGGGGAAGATGTCGAAGTTAGAGATGACCAGAATCAACATCATGCCTAAGTCAACGAACCATAGGAGCTCGTGACATTATACCCAGACTGCCTTGGGACTACTACACTCATCGGGACCCATGTTCCGCCGGTAGACAGAGAAGCCTTGAAGCAGCTATTGATTGAGCACAGGGATGTCTTCGCATGGAGCTACGAAGAAATGCCTGGCATAGATAATGACATCATTGAGCATCGCTTGGGCGTGGACCCCGTGCACAAAGTAGTATGTCAGAAAAGAAGGTCGTTCAGCCCAGAGAAATACATTGACATTAATGAGGAGGTAGAGAGTTTGTTCACCGCCGGTTTCATCAAAGAAGCTTACTTTTCAGAGTGGCTGTCCAACGTGGTCATGGTGAAGAAGGCGAACGGAAAGTGGATAATGTGCATAGACTTCACCAATCTGAATAAGGCTTGCCTGAAAGATAGTTTCCCTTTGCGACGTTATGTTGGATGCAACGGTTGGGCACTGGATGCTGAGCTTCATGGATGCTTACTCAGGGTACAACCACATACAGATGCACGCACCAGATAAGGAGAAAACTTCATTCATAACGGACCGTGGGCTATATTGCTACCAGGTCATGCCATTCGGATTAAAGAATGTAGGAGCAACCTTCTAGAGGATAGTCAATCGGATGTTTAAAGAACAGATTGAAAAATCTATAGAGGTTTACGTTGACGACCTGTTGATAAAGAGAAAGGAGCCCGCCCAACACCTTGACGACCTGCGAGTGGCGTTCGAGGTTTTGCGTTGTTATAAGATGAGACTGAACCCTGCAAAGTGTGCTTTTGGGGTCGAGTCGGGGAAGTTCTTGGGGTTCATTGTATCTGAAAGAGGAATCGAGATTTTTCCCGGAAAGATAGCAGCTATACTCAACATGAAACCACCAAGGAATTTGAATGAAATCCAATGGTTGGCAGGAAGAGTAGGCGCCTTAGGAAGGTTCATAGCCCGATCGCTAGACAAATGTCTCCCATTTTTCCGGGTACTACGCAAGGTGCACCCTTGGAACGAAGAGTGTGATGAGGCTTTCGAAAAGTTGAAGCAGCACTTGGCCAGTCTGCCACTCCTGAAGCAGCCGAAGAAAGGCGATGTGCTTTGTGCATACTTGGTAGTTTCCCCACATGCAGTGTCTACCGTCCTAGTGAAAGAGGAGGGGACCACCCAGTATCCAGTATCCTACATAAGTCGGGCTCTCAGAGTAGCTGAAGTAAGGTACCCTCGGATTGCGATGCTAGCCTTTTCTCTGATAATGGCGGCCAGGAAACTCCTCCCATAGTTTCAAGCCCACACAATAAGAGTGTTTACAGAAGCCTCGTTGGCAAAGACCTTAAGGAAACCAGATAGCACAGGGAGACTGATAGGATGGTCAATGGAACTAAGTGAGTTTGACCTAGAATACGTGCCAAGGAAGGCGGTTAAGGGACAAGCACTAACAGACTTTGTGGCAGAGTTCTCAGGTTTTTCCCAAGAATACGTAGCCGCCCTAGTGGGAAAGCCTTGGGTACTTTACATAGATGTCTCATCCTGCCGGGCGGGTGGAGGCCTAAGAATACATTTGGTGAACACCGACGGCCAGGGGCAGTACTACATGGCAATGCTGGCTTTCAAAGTGACTAACAATGAAGCTAAATATGAAGCACTCGTGGCAGGACTCTCTATAGCCGCCAAGGTAGGGGCAATCGAGATAGAGGCCAAGTCAGACTCGCGGATAGTGGTGAATCATGTTTTAGGCCTGTATGTAACAAAGGGGAAAAAATTGAAAAAATATTTAGAGCGGGTTTGGGAAGCACACGACCTCCTCTCATACTTAAATATAACCTAAATACTAAGGGCGGACAATGAAGTGGCGGACAAATTGGCATGAACAAACGTCAGGAATGGAAGAGGCGCCACTCCCGTGGCAAGTTGCAAGAAGAATCATCGAGGTCTCGGCTATTGGGGCAGAAGTGGGCACCTTGGGTTCCAGCATCCCAGAATGGGCGTGCGAGGTAGTTAGGTACCTGGATGAAGGGAAGCTACCGGAAGCAAAGGAGGAGGCAAAGGAGGAGGCAATGAGGGTAAGAAGGAAGGCGGCAAGGTTCCTTTGCCTCCGGTAGGTTCCTTTATAGAAGGGGTTTCTTCGCCCCTATACTTGATGTATTTCCACACAAAAAGCGCAATATGTCTTGGTAGAAATACATGAAGGAATATGTGGGAACCATTAAGGTAGGAGGACTTTGGCGAGGAAGGAGGTAAGAGTGGGATACTATTGGCCCAACGCATTGAGGGATGCTCGAGAATTCAGTAAAAGATGCACTGAATGCCAAGTGCACGCCCCAATACCACACGCCCCTCCAGAAGAGTTAACGCCCATAACCGCGCCCTGGTCTTTTGCTCAATGGGGCTTGGACCTGGTTGCCCAATTGGGAGTTTGTTGCCATATATTGAGGGTCTTGATTCGTGGCTATTTGAAGGATCACTAGATGATCCTTTTGAGGAGGTAATTGTGATTAAAAGTTTATTTTATATAAAAGTTCAATACCTCATGGGTGTAAGTAATTCTTTGGGGCCACACTCCCTGGTGAAAAGCCAGGGATTTAACCAGTTTCGTGTAGGAAAACTTTCGAGAGTGTGGTGCAAGGGACCGAAGTTTATTTTGTAGGGGTGGGTCCAAAGGACCCTGCCTTGGAGAGGTTCCCGACATAAAAAAAATGTTTTATATCAAAAAGCTTAGAAGGGTTCCATGTTGGATTTAGGGACACCTCAGAAGTAGCTCTAAACTTTCAAAGATTGATGTCATCTGATGAAAAACTGTTTCAAAACACGTTTCTTTGGTGTAACAATGTTAGTAGTTGTCTTGTGGTTGGAGTTTGTTGCATTGCGCAAGTGAATATAAGGGAACATCACGTTTGACTCCCTATAATATCTGTTATATTGAATTTGTGTATCACATTTCCTGATGTATGCAGTTTCTGAAATTGAGAATTTGTCTCATGCTTTATTTAAGCAGTTTTGACAGAGGGTTAGAACAGTGTCCTTAATTTAAGTACTGTGTTGATCATTCTTATACCCTGCACAGATGTTCTTTTATGCAAACAGAGCAATCTCGGTTGATGAGGCTGATTTCTGGGAGAAGAGCTATCTACTAAGATCAGTACAGTTTCGTAAGTTTGATGATGAGCTCTCTGCCACAACTTCTGCCAGTGATTGTGTACGTTTCACAAATGACAAGAAGGAAACAGGTATAAGGGATTCCATCTCTCTGTCTAGCTCTATCAAAGGAAAAGAGGGGAGCATCTGAGACTGCCAAGCTTGTCCTTTGTTTATTAAGGATATGTCTAAATCAGTTCTGTCTGTCGGAAAGTCATTGCAACTGATTCGGCATGTTCCTACTACATTCTCAGTGACATCTAGCAAAGGAAGTGATTATCAGTTTGACGGTTTTGGAACTTCTAGTGATGGTTTCATCGTGGGCAGATTATAGCCGGGTTAACCTTATCAGAAATTTTCTTTGTGTCATTAGCAGGTCTCATAGGCCATGGTGATCACATTTCTAGATACTTTTGGCAAGATAACCACCGCAAAACCACCCCATCATTTGAGGAATTATTTGTGAACAAATTAAAAATAGAACATGGTGGTGGTGAAACTTTGCCACTTTTACCATGCTCAGAGAAGCTTTGGTATAAGTTCTTGGTTGATACATTGCTACAAAAAAGAGTGATCAATTCAAAGTCTGCACGTACGGATGCAAGTTATTCTCTTGATGCAAAGGAAGAGAATATGGTTGCAGATGTTGGTGTTAAATTGCCTCTCTTGGAATCGTTCTGCACAGAAAATCCAGTTATTACCGTGTGTCAGAAGATCCTCAGAAAGAATATGGATGCCTGGAAAACACTTAACTTGTCTAGAAATTTCTATTTACCACCTTTAAATGATGAGATTTTATGGAAGGCTGTGTTTGGCAACGAGCAGATATCTTCTCATGCTACTCAAGGAACAAACTATGCTCTTGGTTTCCAGTTTAGTGAATCTGAATATATTCGTTCACAAAAATGACACAGAAATGTTGGAAGTGTTGTTTCCTTTTCCTACTCTTCTTCCTACATTTCAGGTACTACTAGAGTGGTAGTTTTCTGTGCAGCTTTATAGTTATAGCTTTTCATCATTCCTTGAAAGTATTCATAAGACCTGTATGTTATTGGGAAACAGGATGATCTCCATATGTCAGAGTTGTTACCTTTCTAGAATAATAGCACCCTTGCATCAAGAGTTCTTACATGGATCCAAAATGTTGAACTGAGATCTACTCCACTTCCTCTTATTATTATGCAGGAATGCCTTACTATCTACGTTAAGAAGTAAGTAAATAGCTAAAACTAGTTTATAGAAATTTAGTTTCTTAGTATTGTATGCTTGCAGTTCATATATAAAAACTAATTTGCTTTTCTATGTCATAGGTGGATTATGTAGGCAAGTAAAGAATCAAAGAAGGAGATAGAGAAATTGCACACAAGTTATTTGAGAAAATACTTTTCAGAAGGCAGTTATTGTATTTTGTATTATCTCATTTTCCTTACTATTCCTTGCAACCACAGTCCATATTTATACACTTATAGGAAGACAAATGATCAGATCATAAATTGATCATGCGGTGTACAATCATTCAGCTGGTTACAAGAGAATCTTCTAGATTAGGACAGATGGCACGGTATTGCTCTTAGCAGATGCACTGGAGGTTGTTAGGCTAGCTGTGGACTCCTTGTGCTCGTGAGTGCCTTCTGTTGGAATAATGGCAGCAGAATGATCTGGTGCTTCAATAGCCCCCCGCGATTCAAGCAGCAGCGGAGAGATGGTGAGGCTTGATCGTAGTGAATTAAAGCACGCAGTGGAGAGAGGTTTTGTAAAATTGTCGGCAATTTGATCTTTGCTGAAAACAAAGGAGACTTTGAGTGATTTTGCAGCAACTCTTTCACGAACAAAGTGGTAGTCGAGTTCCACGTGTTTGGTCCTAGAATGAAGAACCGGATTCATGAAGAGATAGGTAGCACCAAGGTTGTCACACCAAAGTGTTGGCGGATTAGTCAAGAAAATGCCAAGTTCACCAAGTAGAGACTGCAGCCATATAAGTTCGCAGGTGGTGTTGGCAACTAACTTGTATTCAGCTTCAGTGGACGATCTGTCAATCATTGGTTGTTTCTTGGAACCCCAGGATACCAAGTGAGAACCAAAATAGACACAGAAGCCACCCATGGACTTGCGATCTTCAGGACACCCAGCCCAATCAGCATCAGAAAAAGCAGTAAGAGTAAAGGCAGAAGATGTAGAAAAATATAAACCAAAGTGAGATGTGAGATGTAAGTAACGGAGAATCCTTTTTACTGCTTGCCATTGTGGGATCCTAGGGCAATGCATGTATTGGCAGACCTTGTTAACAGCAAAGGAGAGATCAGGAAGGGTGAAGGAAAGGTACTGCAAGCTACCTACAATGCTACGGTAAAGTTGAGGATCCTCAAAAGAGGATCCTTCTAAAGCCGTGAGCTTTGCAGAGGTACACATGGGAGTGGATACTGACTTTGATTGATGCATATTTGTGCGTTTGAGTAAGTCAGTAATATATTTTGTTTGAGATAAAAATAGACCCTTAGAGTTTCTAGAAACTTGAATCCCTAAGAAATAGTGCAAAGGCCCTAATTCTTTGACTGGAAAAGTAACATGCAGAGATGCAATTAATTGAGAAATAGAGACTGAACTAGAACCGGTGACAATGATATCATCAACGTAAATTAACATGTAAATGGTATCAGTGGAATTTCAAAAAATAAACAAAGAAGGGTCAGAGATGGAGGCAACAAAACCAATGGACAACAATTTAGAACTCAACTTAGAAAACCATGCTCTAGGGGCTTGTTTAAGGCCATAGATGGACTTACATAGCTTGCAGACATGTGATGGAAGATCTGGATTTGCAAACCCAGGCGGCTGATGCATGTAAACATCCTCCTCCAGATCTCCATGGAGGAACGCATTCTGAACGTCCAACTGGTGCAGTGGCCAAGATGAAGAAACAACAAGTGACAAGAGAAGCCGAACTGTGACAGGCTATATCACAGGGCTATAAGTTTCCGAGAAGTCTATTCCGGCTTGCTGATGAAACCCCTTCGCAACCAGACGAGCCTTACGGCGCTGTTAGGGACCCCGATCTTGTCCCTCAACATTATGTCCACGAGCTCGCCTTGGTAGTGTTGGTGACCGAGTATCACTTTTGCCAACTTGCTTGGCCTTTGTCTTCCGTGGCAATAGAGGGTTCCTAGGTTGATGGAGGTATAGTTTGAGTGATGGAATGATGATTATGATGATGAAATGGGGTAATCTAAGTGTTTAGGTGAATTTGGCTCAAGGTGGTTCGGCTATGGTCAAGTCCTTGAGTGTGTGCCAAGTGGATGGGGGCAAGGGTTGGTCGAGTGAGGTGAGGCTAGGGTTTCGGCTATGATGGAAATTAGGGTTGTCGAGAATGAGGTGGAGGCTAGGGTTTTGATTTGCAAGGCAACTAGGGTTGCTGAAACTTGAGTGGTGAGATGTTTTAGGAAAGATTCCTAAGTGTTAGGAATCTTGGTGGACGAAGGGGGATTCGGTTTTGGCTTGTTTAGGCAAGTCAAAGGTTGACTTGAGTTGTTTTAGGAAAGAGAGATTTAAGGAATTGAATGTGATTGGCAATTCCTTAAATCAAGGGATTGGATTTGGAGGAGGTCAAGAGTGCAAATAAGGTAAGTGTTACCTTATTTGAACTAGGGTTTCGGCTAGGGTAAGGATGGGATGGAAGGAGGGTATTATGGGAAGTGGTTTATTTGTGGAAGGTAGGGCAAACAAGTGTTGGTCGAATTATGCTAGTGGTGGAGGATCAAATGGATGATGGGAATCTCTTGTTGGCCGAAACTCACAAGAACAATGATGAACAATGCAAGATCAATGCACATAAATAATAAGATCAATGGAAAATAATGGAAGACAAGAAAGTGAATGGAAAATACTCATAAGATTGATAAAATGAATCACACTTATTCACGAATTGCAAAGTGTGATTCTCTCCTTAGGAATTCACGAATTGCACCCCAAAGAGCTCAAGTGCTAAGCACCGAAAATGATCTCAAGAACAATAACCGTCCACAAAAGGAATTTGTCAAAAGATCCTAAAGCAAGAAAAATGTGTCCTATTTATAAGCAAAACAAGTTGGAAACCCCCAATAGGTCCATTTGAAATAAATGGAATAAAATAATTAAAATAAATGAAATAAATAAAGATAGTGGCATGGACCATATGGCCGTGGCATGCATGAGCCAATGGTTTGGCTAAGGTGGTGCATGGGGGTCGAACTTTGGCTTGTTCTCATGCTGAAAATGCCATTTTTGAGGTTTGGCTTGACTGTGGCTCGACCCTGGCTCGAGCCAAGGTTCGCTCGACACTCCGCTCAAGTGAAAACAACCCGAGAGCTCTGCTCGAAACTCGCTCGACAGTCCGCTCGAGCCAGTGTTCGCTCGACACTCTGCTCAACTCAGCTTGAGCGAATACAACCCGAGAGCGCCGCTCGACACTTCGCTCGAGCGATATGTGTGCGATTTTATGTGGGAGTCTAATCAGCATGGCCTGCATGCTGGGCGCCCCGTGCGTGTCAAGGCACGGGCCAAGGCATGCATGTGGCCGGTCCATGGGCATGTTGGACGTCCCCTGTGTGACAAGACACGGGCCAAGGCATGCTCGTGGCATAATCAAGGGGCATGTCCCGGACATGGCTAGGACATGTGCCGTGGTTTTAGAGGCAACTTTACGTGGGGGTCTAACAGGCGCTCAAGGGTCCCATCGGCATGCCGTTTAGTCTTCAGTACCCATTTACACCCAAGAACATTGAGAGAGGAAGAAGAAGGAACCAGATCCCATGTTTGGGTCGAGATAAGGGCATCAAACTCAGATGCCATGGCAGCACACCACTCGGGATATTTTGATGCTTCAGTGAAACAAGAAGGTTCTTCTGGGATGGAAGATGTCGAGGAAATGGTGAGATGGAGTGAGGAATTTGGAGTTGGTTTGGACGTGGGCAAAGGTATGGTTCCATCTATGCGAAGGAGTGGTCGGTGTATAAGATTTTGGGACCTGGTAACCATGGGATGACATGGCTGTATGGAGGAAGAGATGGGAGACGGCGTAGATGAAGGATTGGGAGGAGATGACCGAATGGCAGACGATGCCCTAATGTGAGAAGGAGGAGATGGGCTTGGGGAAGTAGAGCGATTTGAATGGGCCAAGATATCAGTGTTGGAAGTGGATTGAGATGGATCTGATTGAGAAATAGCCGAGGAAGAGGAGTTTGAGTGATTACTGTGTTCGGAAGGATGAGTAGAGATGGGCCTAGAGATATTTGAGGATATAGAGCTCGGGAAAGAAAAGGATAAAGGGCTCACACGAATTGGGCTTGAAGCAGTAGAAGAAGAGGATGAGTCCATGAGTGTATTCTTGGCAAACGGAAACACAATCTCGTGAAACTGAACATCACGAGAAGTATAGATTCGGTTCGTGGGAGGATGAAGACACAAATATCCTTTGTGGTCTGGGCTGTAGCCTATAAAAACACAAGATTTTGATCTGAAATCCATTTTGTGACGATTAAAGGGACGCAAGTTAGGCCAACATTGACACCCAAAAACACGAAAAAATTTATAATCAGGATCCCGAAGAAAAAGAAGTTGATGAGGTGATTTATTTTGAAGGACAGGAGTAGGCATACGGTTAATAAAAAATACAAATGTGGAAAAGGCATCGGCCTAATATTTGTGTGGGATTGACGAATGGGCCATAAGGGCAAGCCCAATTTCCACAATGTGACGATGTCGGCGTTCTACAGTGCCATTTTGGGCATGAGAATATGGACATGTCACACGATGCCAAAGTCCATTTGATTGACAAATTTTTTGTAATGGCCTAAACTCACCTCCCCAATTAGTTTGTATAGAGGCGATAGTGGAAGAAAAGAAGTTGCGTACAAAACTAAGAAAAGCAACAAATATTTGAGAGACAGTAGATTTGGATTGCAAAGGAAATAACCATATATATTTAGAGTAATCGTCAACTACAGAGAGATAGAACCGAGAGCCATTGGTTGTCAATTCAGGAGCTGGTCCCCAGATATCTAAAAACAGAAGATAAAATGGCCTAGGTGATCGGGTAGATGTGGGTGAATGAAGAAGAGAATGTGACTTAGCTAAGGGACAGGCCGAACATATGTGTGAGGAACTAGAGTTACTAACTGGAAGATTAAAATGTTTAATAGTAAAGGTGGTGATGCGTGAGCTTGGATGGCCCAAACGTGCATGCCAGTTGGGTGATGTGGTTCTTTCGCCGAGCATGGCGTGAGGAGAAACTGAGAGAGATGAAGCGGAAACACCAGTTGGCAGCTCGTACAATTAGTTCCTAACATGGCCCTGGAGTAGCGGAGCCTGGGTGCGCAAATCCTTCACAAGAAAAAATTCAGAGCGAAATTCAAAGAAGACTGAGTTATCAAGATAGAATTGACGGACTGAAAGTAAATTTTTAGTAATTGAAGGCACATGAAGAAGTTTATGAAGTTAGAAATTGCCAGAGGAGGAAGCGAGATGAGCGGAACCAATGTTTTGGATGGGTAGAGCACTGCCGTCACTGAGGCTGACTTGGTTGGAACTGTTGTACGATGCAGCAACCAAGTTTAGGTTAGCAAAGTCCGATGTAAAGTGATTCGTTGCTGCAGTGTCAGGAAACCAAATGTTGGAGGATGAGGTCGAGGATGGTGCGGAGCTGAAATTAGCAACAATGGTCTAAGGAGGAGAAGTCTGAAAAGAGTGTTTGAATCGGTGGTAGCAGTTTAGCGCTGAGTGTCCTGGCGCTGACAGACTTGACACACAGGTCCATTGGGAGCTCGATTCATGAAATGGGGAGGACGACCACCACGATAACCACACCCACGTCCCCTGCCTCCAGTGAAATTACCCCTGCCACGACCTCCAGAATGACTAGGATTTGTGTTCCGAACAGTGGAGTTAGCTGCAATAGAGGTGCCTGAAAGAAGAGAATTAGTCTGATGTGTAATGCGAGACTCATGATTCAACAAATAGCTAAACACTTGAGGGGTAGATAAAGGTTCTGGACGCGTGGTGAGAGAAGTGACTAAGGATTCATAATCACTGCCAAGACCAGCCAACAAGTAGGAAACAAAGTCAGAACTGGAGAGAGGATGGCCCGCAGCACCCAAGGTTGAAGCAAGTGCCGTAGCTTTGTTAAAAAAAGTGGTTATGGAATCAGACCCCTTCTTAAGTGTAGCTAATTGAAATTTTGTCTGCATAATGTGAGCAGATGACTGTGCAGAGAACATGGTTTCAAGAGTATGCCAGACCTCGTGTGAGGTACTACAGTTTAAGACCTGGGCAAGAACAGTATATGAGAGGGAAGCATTAATGGTGGAAATTATCAATTGGTCGTGCAAAACCCAGGCATGATGCTCCGGATTGGGCAAGGTGGAGGGGGGTGCAGGGTGAGAACCATCAGCAAAACCGAATAGATGATGACCTTTGAGGAACGGCACAATTTGTGCCTTCCATAGTAAATACTTTTCATGAGTGAGTTTTATAGTAATGAAATGAGTGGAGGAATGGATGATGGTGGGGCTGATGGTAGGTGACGGGGAAGAGGACGGGGGAGTAACATAGGTGTTTTCTGAATTGGACATTGTTGTAAAGATGGAAAAAAGAAGAAGAAGAAGGATGCTAGTCCGTGGAGGCTTTGGATACCATAAAGAATCAAAGGAGATAGAGAAATTGCACACAAGTCATTCGAGAAAATGCCTTTCAGAAGGCAGTGTATTGTATTATGTGAAATCTCATTTTCCTTACTATTCCTTGCAACCACAGTCCATATTTATACACTTATAGGAAGACAAATGATCAGATCATAAATTGATCAAACGGTGTACAATCATTCAGTTGGTTACAAGAGAATCTTCTAGAGTAGGACAGATGGCACGGTATTGCTCTTAGCAAATGCACTGGAGGTTGTTAGGCTAGCTGTGGACTCATTGTGCTCGTGAGTGCCTTCTGTTGGAATAATGACAGCAGAATGATCTGGTGCTTCAATAGCAAGCATATATTGTCAAAGTTGATGACTAGTGGAGGTTAATGGATGAACTTGAAGTGTTGCGTGCGATATACTTGTTAGGTTCAGGTACTCTTTAGAAAGATGAACTTTTTTTTTTCTGGTCTATGTTTGTTACTACTTAGTAGACGTCCACAAATTTCTTTGACATATTTACTGAATAAAAGTATTTCCCTTCATGTTTAAAGTAGTCCGTACACACGTTAAGAATACTTGGCATTTGTTGTTATTGAGATTCCTTTTACCATAAAAGCAAAATCTTATAAATTAGTTTTCTAACTAATCACTTTCAAGTAAGAATTACACGACTCTCTCTCTCTCTCTCTCTCTCTCAACCCCTCTCTTCCTCTCCCTCTCTTGTTTTCAATGAATGTTGATGGGGTGTTATCTTGCCTGTGATTATCTTGCCTCCATTTTCTTACCTATCATGTAATCATTCTCTCTTTCCTTGTCATTTGGCTGGGTTTCTTAAAGTTGGGGATTTTGAACCACTTACATGCTGAAAGCAAGTGGTTTGAGTTCTTGGTGAAGGGGTCTCTATTTTATGGATAACTGAAAGGAGCAGGGGGCAAAGTGAACAGTGCCTTTGGGAGAATCAGTTTTGGTTGGTTTCTGGCTACCGTGGAGGCACTTCCTCAGGTTGAGGGGTTGAAGGAATTCCTAAGAACTTCCTGGGCAAAGCATCCTTGGCTCAAACAGAGCATACCTGGCTCAAAGGTGCTATGGAAGGTATAAGGGGTATATCATTGGAATAAACGTAAGGTCAAATTTTCACTCTATATATTAGTACATTGACATACAGGAAGAACTATCTTTTGCCCTTCCTTCTCTAATCCCCATCCGTAACATACTAAAAGGTAGGGTGGGAAGGGTTGGAGAGGCTACGACAGTATGACTTCAAGGTGCATGAAGTGTTCCCCTCATTTCTCGGGATTTTATAATTTAGTTTTATTAAATTATTGATTGCACTTAATAGGCGGTATTTATCGGTCCTGGTTGTTGTGGTCAATGTGTTTTTCATTTCTCTTGCTACTTTAGGTAGTAATTTTCTTGCTAATTGGATATAGGAATCTATTAGAAACTCTGTCAATGTGCTCCAGATGCATTGGTTGTGTCCATCGCCAAAACTCAAGGTGTTGATGGTGATCAACCTAATGTAATTACCGTTGCCTCCCTCGAAAAAGTCGTGTTCATAGTTTTGGGATTGATGGCCTTGACTTACTGAAATTCACATACAAGGTTTGTATCATGTTTATCTTCACTTCATATTTTCTTTCATGCCCATTTCATGTATCAACTTTCATTTGCATGTGTTTTGCATGTGACAGGTCTCTTGGCCACTTGAGCTTATTGCTAATAAAGAGGCTGTTAAGAAGTACAATCAAGTAAATATTTTTACTTTTGGTTGTGTCCAAGGTGTCTTCGTCTTGGTGCTCTCTGATCGTTCCATGTTTGATGTAGGTGATGATGGGCTTCTTGTTGAAAGTCAAGCGTGCAAAATTTGTTCTTGATAAAGCTCGGAGGTGGATGTGGAAGGTTAGTTCTCTCTTTTCTTTTCTTTTCTCCAATGCTATTCTATAACCATTATTTTTCCTTTTGAGCAGAGCATATAATTGAGATGAAGATGCCCAAGTACTTGTAACACGGATCAGTGTTGACAATTCTTTTAAAGATCAGATGTTTAAGGTTTTCTGATTTATATGATGTTCCAATTACCTTGCAGAGTAGAGGTACTGCAGAAAGCAACCGCAAGCGCCACTGGTTGGTGGAGCAGAAACTCCTCCATTTTGTGGATGCTTTTCAATAATATGTAATGGACAGGGTAAGGCTTGTCCTGCTGTATATGTGGACCTTACTTTCAGGGAAATTCTGTTGCTATATGCAATCTTTGACCTATGCACATGTACAGAATGTAATGTTTTGATTTGGGATGTTGTACACGCCTTTAAAATCCAATCAAATTTAGTTTTCATTCTACTTTTTGTATTTGTTGAATTTTCTATAATGAACATAGTTTTCTGTTTGTGCGTGCTCTCTATAAGTTATATATTACAGCACCTTCTCGACATGTTTTCTTATTTCAAACCTTTATGAATTTTCATTGACTTTTCCCATTTATTTCTTTTTTCCTTTGGTTTTTCACCTCATGGACACAAACTTTTTATGTCTACTGGTATGATTATAAATCATTAGCTTAGTACCTGGGTTGATATAGATGTTCTGTCAAGAGATTGGCTAAGTGCTCTAGTGGAACATCATGGTGCGAAGAAATTGTTTGAGATATGATGGCATAAGTTATCTAGTTTGACGTGGATTTAGTGCATTCTCTTAGAACTTGATTTAGTGAGTGTTGTCATCAGTATAGAGAGATGTTCCAAAAACTATAACTTAGCTGGGTAGAAAGAAAGAAAATAAGTTTCGATATCATTTAGTGTTTATTACTCGTTTTGCATGTTTTAGGTTATTTCCAATCAAAAGCATAATGTTTTGTGGTTGCTTCTTTTTCAACTTTCATAGTGTTCCTCAAAATTTAAATGCATTCTCAAGACTCCTAATAGAAGCTCATATGTTCTTGTGGGTTATGAACTGTGATATTAATTATCATGCTGGATAAATGGAGTTATAGCACATTGGATTGTTTATTTCTGTTTTTATCGAAATTCACACACATAACTAGAATGCGTTCTGCTGACAAAGGCTACTCTTCAAGCAAAAGGTCCTCTTAAATATGATATCACATTTAAATCAATGTAGTATTGAGAATTTCCTTCAAAAGCTACATACTTGAACAATGGGAAGTGGCAGTTATAATTACATCTTATATTCTTTTCCTCATAAATGGTGTATCATGCTATAAATTACTAGTTATGCTCATCATACCATTTGGCATCCGAGTTTTGTTGTCATGAGTATTGAACTTCTGATCTCTGATTGTAATTTGGTAGGCAGGTATATCATAGTGCATGGCTTGAACTATTTGAGGGTATGGCAGCTGCAAGATCCTTGGATGAGGTCATAGAAGTGCACGAAGCCTACTTACTTTCAATTCAGCGGCAGTGCTTTGTTGTCCCAGATAAACTGGTGAGTATTCAGTGTCTTGCTTTTTTTTTTTTTAATCTAATTTAAGGCTTGGATCTTTCAAGTGATAATTTTGAAGCAAACTGAGTTCTTTTTAATGCTTTCTTTGCATGCAGTGGGCTCTGATTGCAAGCCGAATCAACAGCATCCTTGGATTAGCTCTTGATTTCTATTCCATACAGCAAACACTAACTAGTGGGGGTGCAGTTTCTGCGATCAAGGCCAGATGTGAGATGGAAGTTGACCGTATTGAGAAACAGTTTGATGATTGCTTTGCTTTCCTACTGAGAGTAAACTTTTATCCATCCTAATTCCATTATTGACCCTGTTTATGATGTGACTGTCAAAGTTTGCATCAAAACTGTAGTTTGCTTAGAGTCCGATATCTTTTCAACAGGCACGAGTAAGATATGAAAGTAGTTGTACTCACAAAACGGGAATATTATAGTGGGTGATTTTCTGTGCAGGTCCTATCTTTCAAGCTCAATGTAGGGCACTTCCCTCATCTGGCAGATTTGGTTACGAGGATCAACTACAACTATTTCTACATGTCTGATGGTGGAAACTTGATGATTGCACCTAGTTCTGAAACTGTTGGGTTGAAACTAGGGAAGGCCTTTGCCGGTAGAACAGACTGATCAAAGCTTTCAAGTATTTTCATGATGTTGCATCTCGTAGCATGTTTCAGGACGATAATGCCCTATCTGGGAAGGCCCCTTATTTGCCTCTGCTGGTTTTGTTGAGAGAACTATAGGGATGTAAGTGAAGCAGATGTTGTGGCAGCAGCGTTGGACTCCTGGTCCTCACAGCTATCCGAATATGTAGATTAGATTCTGTGGTTTCTTTGTCCAGTTTGCTAGAAGATTCTAGGATTCTCTAGTCTTTATTTGGCAAAATGGCTCTGGAAGTTACCTATCTTCCTTTGTTTGCAATGCTATACGTTGTTGCTTTCTTTGGTATATATGCAAATGTAAGGTGCTTGTGAGCTATATTTAGCGCGTTCGAGGTTTGATTCTTGCCAATATATATATAGAGAGTTGAGCATAGAATCATCTCGTGTCCAATTTGTAGAAACATCGTGTTTTGGATGGTTTTATGTAATTTTTTTGCAGTTCTATTGCATATGGATTTCCTTGAAAGCAAGCAAGCAAACAAAGATTCTAAGATTGGCGATCATTTGTATACACATTCATCTCACATTCATCTTAATGTGTTTATCCATAAACCTTTGATTGTTTTTACAAAGGAAAATGTATGCAACACCCATTCCATTTTTATGTTGTGATAATTCCACGGGCACAATATAATAAGACCGGAATGAGTGTAGTATATAGCACAACTCTCGGACTAAAAAACAGAATTTTATTTATAGCCAGCTCGCACTGGCAATCAAAAGCGTAACTTTTACTTGAAGGCTGGTTTTTTATGAATTGGCTTGTTGGATTTAGGACTCAGCGAGAGAGAGCCCTTTTCACATATGGTCCAATCGTCGATTTTGTAGAGCAAATGTGAAAGAACGATTGGATCTTTGCTTTTCAAACCTTCAATGGCTATCTCTGTTTTCCAAATGCCATTATCATGGCATCAAACTTTTGACTGGATCCCCCCACTTCTGTCTGTGCCAGGAACTCAAACGTCACCAAGGGCCCGTTTAGATACAGAGGTGAGCATCTCATCTAATTTCAACTAATAATTTCACTACTATTCACAAACTATCTCAACTCATCTTACTATCCAAACAGGCCATTGAAACCGCTATGAGGCGATGGAAAAAGATCACTTTGGTTCCATTCACGCTAATATTAAGAAATTGATTCCTCAATTCGATTGACTAATGCTATATCCTACATTTTCATTATTCTGTGTTTGTCATGCTGTGCTGATGTGTTATTATCCATCAATTATTAGATAAAATTTTATTTTTTGAAATAAAAAGCTAAAAAGTTGATGAATAATGTCACATCATCACTAGGATGGGAGCGCGAGAAAGATACAATATAGAAGATTTCAAATTGACTCAATGAATCAATATCAAAGAAGACTACAAAATGCAAGGTGAACTATTTTCTTGATCTATTTTTGGGGTTCTTGGACCTCTTGAGTTATTATCTCAACAGTAGTAGTTGGTGCTGGTTGAGATGTTTGGCCGTTTGAATTGGGAAAACCGTATTCTCTAGAAGGTGTTTCTGAAACTTCAAAGGAAGTAAAGTGGATTTCAGTTTGTGTTAAACAATTTGACCGATTTGATAGGTGTCTAGTGCTTGTTGAGGCTTGACCTGCACCTATACCATTAAGACTGCCAATTTCTTTTTTGTCTTGCAATGACATTGATGCTTTCTTTCTAAATGTATGCGAGTGAAGGTCTCTTTCAAGGAAAGTTCTTAATATAAGACGAATTCTTCCCAATATTGAGTCTCCTGCACCAAAGGGTTTGAAGATATGCTGCCTCTCCTTGTAAAAGAACATAGACACAGAGAAGATGAGAGCTGATAAGGAAGCAATCCCAGCAATGACAAATAGGCCCCAGAAGCTAGAGAGGCCAAGACTTTCAGAAGAAACTTGAGCACTGGAGTCTTCACAATTGGTTTGTTTCTCTAACCATGCACTTTCAATCTCTTTCATTTTCTCTCCTTCTGTCACATTCAAGATTGCCCTAGAGACATCTGCTACAAGAGGTGAACCTTTTGGGAATACCTGCAAAGTCATACAACAAAAAGAAACCTAATATGAAACTACTTTTCTTGCTACACAAACACACATACAGATGAGAAATATGTAAGGAATTAAGCTTACAAAGCCAAACCCAACAGTTTTATAGATTGATGCAGCCATGGTATACTTGGAGCAATATTGTCCTATAAACAGCTTCATGTAAGGGATCTCATCAAAAGCAGCAGCTATACCACCATTGGCACTTCCTTTAGACAAAAGCTCATCACATTCTTCTGTTGAATTATACTGCTTCAACTGAGATTCCTTAAAAGACATTTCTTTTAAGATTCCATACACAAAAGAACCTCTTTGGTACCCAACCCTCTCCCCATTCTTAATAAGCTGCTTGACCTCAGTAATTGTTGGTTGGAGCTGTTGAACTGTTAGGAGAGACGCCAAACTTGCAGTGTAACTTTGAGTAAGAATGAGCACTACAAATACCCATATGATCACTACAAACCTAGTGCAGTTGTTTATCACTATCTCCCCTGTAAATTGAATTCATAATGGTCATACAAAAGAACATAATTGCATCATAAATATGAGGTTAATATCCTATAGAGCTTTGCCATAAGAGTTTCTAAGATATCAATTAGAAATCGTTCAATAAAAAAATAACTGATATGGTATAAAAGAGAAATAATTGGCAATTAAACTGCTAATAAACTGAATATCTCTAACTTTGCTCCTTGATCCCCATTAAACTTATCAATAATGAACTCTTATAGCCTCATATAGTATTTGCTAGCATTAACAATGAAACTAGAAAATGGGAAAGGGGACTTACGATGTGCGAAAACCATGGTTGAGAACGCATAACATAAGCTTGTCCCAATCTGATGTGAGCAAGGCCCACGAAAATCTTCATTTACTCTATGTTCAAGAAGCCATACCACAAAGCCAATGAATACAAAGAAACAACCGCTTGTCATCCAAAGTTCCCAACTTAAAGGCTTCAAGAACACCCATGCATTTTTCCTCCTATTATCTCTGAGTGGAACTACCATTGATACTCCAGATTCCGTAAATGGCAATGTGAAATCCACAAAGTTAGACCTATTTGCTATGATCGTTATATCGCCTACCACAGCATCAATGTTCTGTCAATCAAAATATTTACTTCCATTATTTCAATTAACAACATGAGTTCTTTCATTTAAGGTTCCAAATTTTATGTGACTTATTAAAATAGTAAGAATTATGAATATTTTACCGACCTGAAGAAATACTTGATAGACCAAATCATCGCAAGAACCGGCGCTTCCACCTCCAGGCTTTGCAAAGGGAATGAAGTCGTAGCTAACAGAATATGGTAATGATTCCATTACAGCATTGAAGATGTCAATACAATACCCAGTAACATGTGTTGTGTTAGTGCGACAATCATATTTGACCTTAACAAATTCGCTGAAACCATTCTTCACTGGCACTCCTATTCGTAGCTTCTTTCTATTTGTTGGAATCTCCCAACCTTTAGGGGCAGAGGTTAGATCACCAGGCCATATAATAGGTCCCAGATTGTTCTTGGAAGTAGAATATTTGCTTGTGTTCTTCGAATTCAATTCCCTTCTGAGTCCATCTTCTGGTGTCCAAAATCCAACCTGTCTTTCTCCATTACTATTCACATTAATTATCTGAAAAGTTGATGATTGTAATTGCCCATTAAGAAGACTGAACTCCCCTGCAAGGCCGCTAAACTTTGTATCCTGTATCGCTTCACGAAGTTTTGGACCATCTTGGGAGATCTCGAAACTTTCAAGATCAATTACGTTACTTGAAGCATTTGTACTCTTTCCAACCCCGACATTTGTAGTCCCAACCTTCTCAACTGCCATGGCTAAAGCTGAAGCAGCATCATAAGCCCACAAACCAAAAACATTCAAATCAACATCTGTAATGGTTGGGTTGTCTTGTTGGAATTTTGTTTTCCATCGAACTCTAAAACTTTCAAGCTCTTTTGTCTCTGGAAAATAAGTCTTCACACCCAATACCCCTTGCATTGAGGCAAGAACTGAACGTTCTTTCGACCCAACAAAGTTGGCTATCCCATTGGTAATGATCCAAACATAACCTTCACTCATCATTCCAATCTCTTTTGCCATTGTGAAAACTCGAGAACTGAGATTATGCGACATGTGCACAATGAAAACTCTAGTTTGCATTGTCATCAACTTGTAAAGTTCTCCACTGATTTCGCTATCAGTGGCCAATGGAGAAATGACACTTCGATTGGGAACACGAACATCAATATATTGCAAGGCATCAATCAAGTAGGGTATTATACCTTCTCCATACTCGTTGTCTATATAGATAGGTACGGCTTCTCTCCATCCAAAAGCTTGAATAATTGCACTTACGGCTTTCACTTGAGATGAGTCGTTTTGAGCAATTCGAAAAAAGTATGGACTACGAAGTGAAGTAAGAGAAGGGCTTGTTGCTGAGAATGATATGATGGGCACCTGAGATTTATTCCCAAGATCAATGACAAGGTTTGCCTGCATTGAGTTTTGTGGCCCTATGATGGCTCTCACTCTGGTATTTTTTATTAGGTATAGAGCTGTGTTTGGAAAGCCCAAAAAAGGAAAAAACATGATTTAGTCTCCATGCATATATATTCGATGACTAGCCATTGGGAAATCAGGGTAAAATATAGCACTTTCCAATGCATCAGTTTTAAGATTAATGAACTAAAAGTAATGCTAGTGAACTACTGATGTGATTGGACAAAATAGTTGTTTTGTATTAAAAAAATGATGCAGCCAATCATATCAGTAGAGTACATAAAGAGTATGCAAAAGTGACTGCACATAGAATTTTTTTTAGAATATATATGTCCCGTTTCACACACTCCTTTTAAAAAATAGTAAAGCTCATTACTAAAAAATAATTTTTTTCATTGGATTTTAGATTTATCTATTTTTTAAAAAAGAGTGCGCGGAGATTTTACATCATATGATTGTATAAATAAGTTTCCTTTTTTAATAAGCAACCAAGAACTTTAGCAATTAAATGTAATAATCTGTAATGTTCTTTAATATTTATTGTAATGTAAAAAATCCGGTGCATGTGAGTGTAGATGAATATTTATTGTGTTTTATTTTTCTTTATATAAATTTTTTTAATACTTTTAAATATTTTTAAAAAATAAAAAATACATAACATTATTAAAAAAAAAAATTCTTAATCACGAAGTAAAATATATATATAAAAAATATTAGTCTTCTTGTTGAGATTTTTTTTTTTAAAACTTTGTGATCAAGAAAATATATTTTTAATGATGTTGTGATTTTTTTTTTATTTTTTAAAAATATTTAAAAGTACTAGAGAATTATATATATTTATATATATATAAAAAATTGCATCAAATAGCCCGGCGAGAGCCCCAGCGAAACCCCCAGCGGTGGCTTTATCCTATTATAAAATCTAGTACTTTTTTTTACCTATACTATACTTCTGTATGAGAGAGAGAGAGAGAGGGAGATTACGTACCTGCAAAAGCAGCTTGGACAACATCATTTCTGGAGTCCCTGGGGTTGAGGACCAGCCTAGTTTTGTAGTGAGTATGAGAGGCATAGAAGTCGGAAAGAGCCATGTTGATGCAACTCATCCCGACCTTCCCATTCCGCCCATCCAAGTCCAAAACCACACCCACATCAACT
>QEOT01003634.1:0-68096 GCA_003123785.1 Pterocarya stenoptera | reverse complement strand
TGTTGGAACATACAAAAGTATATAGAAGATTTAGAGTTGAAGTCTTCGAGAAGCCAAGATAAAGGGATTGACAGTTAAGTTAGTTAGCCAGGTGTCATTATTTGTATAGTCAGATAATTAGCTTGAAATTGTATATAAATGGACTTTTGCACGTCAATTGTAATCAATCAATTCTATTCAATGAAAAGTATTCTTGATGTTCTCTTCAAATTCTTTCTTTAGTTCTCTGTTCTCTTCAAATAAACTTTTCGTATAATCTTTCAATTACGGAATAATACCTTAATTTTAATTCCTCCGTGACAGCATCAAATTAATGCATGTCTTTAGTTGTTAAGTCCTTGAAAAAGTTGCCATCAAATAATATATCATTTCAAACATTAATGCTAAACGCGTAGTCTCCTTTAGTTTCTTTGTTTGCATCTCTTTCTCTGTGTGAAAAGACATGCATTCAGTGTACGCAGTTGGGTTAAACTCTTTATAAAATATGTGATCTATATAACAAGCGTGACTAGAGATGATAAAATATACATAAAAAAATCACTACTGATCATAAAAAACTCTAACCCCATATATGCTACGATAGCTTAATTATTCAATAGATCTCTATTCTCATTCCCTCTTTAACAGTTGGAGCTAGCCATTTTTATTGGGGAGCAGTAATACGGATCCTTATAATGCAGGGCTGACTTTTTCTTCTTTTCTTTCCTGAAAATGAGCAAAGTCTCCAACATAATCGATGAAGCATGCACAACATCTTAAAATATAACTTCAGGAAGTGCCATCTAAAAGACTAGCTAGTAAATTGTCAATGCCTTTTTAGGGCTGGTTTAGTTATACAAAATGAAATTATCTCAATCTCATCTCATATAATTATTATAATTTTTCTAAACTTCCATATAAAATATAATAAATAATTTAATATTTTCAAATCCTAAAACAAAAATTATATTAAAAAATTATATTATAACAATATTTTATTCAACTTTCAACAAAACATCTCATCTCATCTTATCTAATTTGAATTGCGTAACAAAACGAGGCCAAAATATACTGTAGAATAAACAAAGCCTAGTTACATCGTCAGTTTGTACTGCAAAAGATATATATATATATACAGTTTCCGGAAATAAAAGTAGCCACAAAAACAATTTTTTCTTGTAGTGTGATCAGAGTTTTAAATACCGTGCCGTTCTGACTGGTATGACCTCTATTTATCGTGCCTGGATAGTGACCAGTACAAGAAAGGTATATGCTTCGTATTGAGTCAAATACCGGTTGTACTCATGCGTTTCGGTCAATACCGACTAGTTTTCAATGTACCGGCCGGTTTCAGTGTCCGACTGAAATTAGTGGATTTTTGTAATTAATATAAAATTCTGACATTTTGGTAATTTTCACTTATGAAAACTATTATCCTAACTTTTTTTAATCTCATTTTTTCGATGACTGAAAATCAAATCCTTACTTTCATTTTAGTGATGAAGATGTATGATTATTTTTTTAAATAGTTGGATTGAGAATTTAGAAGTATTATTGAGTTTTATAAATATGAGTTTTAACTTTTTAAAACTTGCATTGATGTTCTTTTGAAATATCATTTATATATATAATTAATTTATTATATATAGACTATTCCGAAACGATATCCGAAACGGTACTAATATTGAAATATTTTATTTTAGTGCCTTAATCGAAACGGTATTTAAAACTTTGAGTGTGATGCACGTACATACATAGCACGTCCTTAATTACCTCTTGTATCCTAAGATTTCTCATATTCTGCCGTTGCATGGTCGAGCTTAATCTCCTAGAATAGAATAGAGAATTCATGTTTTAGATCCAATGGTTAAAGTAGTACTACTGTTTTGGACATAATGGTTCATTTCCTGTTGATTAACAAAAATCCTACTTATTTTTACTTTAAACATCCCTCGAAGTACTGTATACTATTTTGTCATGAGTGCTGCATGGGATGGGTCTCTAGCCAATTCAAAATATAAGTTGCAATGTATACCTTTAATTACACCGCAAAATCTTTTTTTCTTGTCGCGTCTTAATTAAGAGAAATGATATTTATAGTGTGTAAGCGCCGTGTACTCATTTTGAAAAAAATGAGTAAATATGGTATCTACAAGAAAAAACTAATTTTTTAATAGTAAACCCTACTCATTTTCAAAAAGAATGTGCGGCACTTATATAACAGTACTTAATTGCATCTAACATTACTCCCTATTATGTTTCGAATTGAAACTTCGAAACGGATTTGGTACCAAATGGGGTTTAACTCTCCCCAGTAGAAAGATGCCACGTCAGTCTAATACAACTTAAAACAGATGAGGATGAGCATATGGAATTCTTGCCTCATATGGTTGTCTTCTTTCCCACGTTCAATTTTCTGGTTGTCTTCTTGCCGTCAAGTTCATCGTGCTAACAACCGGTTAGAAGGACAAGTTAGAATATATCTCTACATGAGTCTGTATTAACTGGAACCTCCTCCCCTTACTCCCTGCTCATCCCTAACCTCTGTACCTTCACTTTTTCTTACATTGAGAAAAAAGAAAAAGAAATCTATGATCTAAAAAGTTGAGAGTTCTTGACTTGTAATGGCTAACATACACTCGATTCTATCCCAAGATCAAATGATGGAGAACTGGGTATCGGGGTTTTTGGGTGAGGAGGCTCAAATTTCTGTTTGAGAAGCAAGGTAGCCTGCGCCTCCACTGCATCAATGGAAAGATCTTCATAAAAAGCATCCTTATTTGCATCTCCATTAGTGTCACAATGCTGTAATGAGTCCTGGCCTACAGCCTTTAATTGAAGCAAGAATTATGTCTCCAAGTTAATTATAGGTGGAGGGCCTATTTTAGTGAAGGGTCCATTTTGAGTTAAAAGCCCAAAAAAGAAGAGAATTCAATACAAAATGCTCCTGATTAACCAAAGGAAACTAGAGAGTTCAAGACCCAACAAAGTCAAACAGTCATACACCCACGCACCACCTCTTACGGGAAAATAGAGATTTCATACAGATATGTGATCAGTTTGGTTATGATTCGTATCGATAAACTCTGCATTAGATAAGCATCACGTCGGAGTCTATATATACCAGGTAACCCTCAATAGTAGGGGATCGATTTCTCTTTTTGAATTCTAAAGTATCTTTGGCTTTTATTGACTTAAGCATCAGAGTTTTCCCAGGCGGATCACACCAACCATCTTCTAATCATCATGCAGGTAAATAGTTGCAGACTGAAAATGAGACACGTCTTTTACATTGGTGCCGTTTGTGTGATGGCTTTTTCTTTATGTGGTTCACATATGCCAACTGTAACCTGTTTTGGTAGCAAGCAGAACAATGGATCCATTCATGGAGGCACGACTAGCATCAGCTGAGGAAAGACTAAAACAGGCGTTGGAGGCCATGGAGGCCCTGAAGAAGGAGAACGAAGGCCTTCGGCGAAAGAATGCCGAGTCTAGCAATACTGCCATACTCGCTCACATCGAGCAGGGTGAGGGGGAGGAAGCAAGCAATATGGAGTCAAACTTGGGGCAGACAGAGAAGGAGAAAATGCATGACGAGTTAAGAGAACTGGCGGAAAAGTATAAAGAGATGGCAAAAAAGATAGGGGGATCTTCCTCTGTGGAATGCTTGCTAAATCAAACGGATTTACCATATAGCGAGCGAATCATGGCCGTACCCTTCCCACCAAAATTTAAGGTACCTTAGGTCGACATGTATGATGGGTCGAAAGATTGGGTAGGCCATTTGGAGAATTTCAAGGCCCACATCACGTTCCACAGGTTTCTATACGAGATTGCATACCGGGCTTTCCCTTTGACCTTAAGTGGAACAGCAAGAGGATGGTTCGGAACCCTCAAGCCAAGATCAATAGACAATTTCAAAGAGTTGGCCAAACAGTTTCTAACCCAGTTCATTCCCAGTCGGAGGCATTGACGCCCAACCGCCTACCTATTAAAGGTCAAGCAGAGAGAAGATGAAGACTTGAAGACCTATCTTATCCGCTTTAACAAGGAGCGTTTAACAATAGACGACCAAGATGAAAAAATCACCCTCACAGCCCTCTTAGGCGGAATATGGCCACAAAGTCCTTTTATTGCAGAATTGGCTAGAAAGACTCCTTACACCCTTAGGGACTTCATAGATAGAGCAGATAATTTCGTGAATGCTGAAGATAACCTACAAGCCTTGGTGAATTCTCAGAATACGAGCTGCAAGGTTGAACGAAAGAGCGGGCAGGTTGACAGGAAAACCGGCACAAATCGACAGGAGAGGAGGCAAGAAAAGTGGCCAGATTACAATCCTAGGTTGATACATAACAGTTTTAATGTACGGGAGGACAAGAAAGACAGGGAAGAACGACGCCAGCCTAAGACAAGTAGTCGTTACTGCAAATACCACCAGACTGGGTCCCACTGGACTGAAGACTGCATGCCCATGAAGAAAAGAGTAGTTGAGCTGGTAGGAATGAAGGAGTTAGAGCGAATGATTAACGAGCGTTCAATGCCCAAGAGGCGCTAGGAAACTAGACGGGAAATTAGGAGCAGTAGTAGTCCTGAACAAAGGCACCGAGAGAGAGGCCGCCAAAATGATGGAAACAGGGCACCCACCAGAGGCGATAGAAACAGGGCGCCCATAGGTGAAATTCAGACTATAGCAGGGGGTTCTCAGGAGGTGGCGTGTCTGCATCTAGCCGAAAGGCGTATGTTCGAAAGGCGAGATATGAAGAGGTATATGTAGTAGATAGAGCTCCCAAACAACAAAAGCTTAGGGTTGATCGGATGGTAATCTCTTTCAGGAGGGGGGAGATCGTGAAGGAGTATTATACCCGCACGATGATGCTTTGGTAATAGCCAACTATACAACCAGGCGGGTACTAATCGACAACGGGAGTTCGGCTGATATACTATTTTGGGAAGCGTTCGCAAAAATGGGGATTGACGTTAGTAGACTAAGAACTTCCCTGACACAATTGAAAGGTTTCTCTGGAGACACGATCCAGCCCATTGGAGCTATCACCCTTCCAGTGACCGCGGGGTCCGAAACAAGAATAGCGACCACCATGATTGATTTCTTGGTAGTAAAAGCTCATTCTATCTACAACATCATACTAGGGAGACCGACACTTAACCATCTCAGGGTAGTGAAATCCACATTTCACCTCAAGATGAAGTTCCCAACTGATAACGGGGTAGGGGAGTTGCAAGGCGAGCAAGCCCTGGCACGGGAGTGCTACGTACAAGAATTAAGAAAGGGCCGGAACGAGGTTTGTGTTGTAACGGAGCAGAACGGGGAGTCGGCACCTCCCCTTCCTCCATCCCTGGTGGTGACCATAGAGGAAGATGTGGAAGTTAGAGATGACCAAAATCAGCAGCATGCCAAAGTCAACGAACCATTGGAGCTCTTGACATTATACCCAGACCTCCTTGGGACTACTACACGCATTGGGACCCATGTTCAACTGGCAGACAGAGAAGCCCTGAAGTAGCTGTTGATTGAGCACATATATGTCTTCACATGGAGCCACGAAGAAATGCTTGGCATAGATAATGACATCATTGAGCACTGCTTGGACGTGGACCCCGCGCACAAAGTAGTACTTCAGAAAAGAAGGTCGTTCAGCACAAAGAAATACACTGCCATTAATGAGGAGGTAGAGAGTTTGCTCACCGCCGGTTTCATCAAAGAAGCTCACTATTCGGAGCAGCTGTCCAACGTGGTCATGGTGAAGAAGGCGAAAGGAAAGTGGAGAATGTGCATAGACTTCACCAGATAAGGAGAAAACTTCATTCATAGCGGACTGTGGGCTATATTGTTACCAGGTCATGCCATTCGAATTGAAGAATGTTGGAGCAACCTACCAGAGGCTAGTCAATCGGATGTTTAAAGAATAAATTGAAAAATCTATGGAGGTTTACATTGACGACCTGTTGATAAAGAGTAAGGAGCCCGCTCAACACTTTGACGACTTGCGAGTGGCCTTTGAGATTTTGCGCCGTTACAAGATGAGACTAAACCTTGCAAAGTGCGCTTTTGGGGTCGAGTCGGAGAAGTTCTTGGGGTTCATCTTATCTAAAAGAGGAATCGAGGCTTCTCCCGAAAAGATAGCGGCTGTACTCAACATGAAACCACCAACGAATCTGAACGAAACCCAATGGTTGGCAGGAAGAGTAGCCGCCCTGGGAAGGTTCATAGCCCGATCAACAGACAAATGTCTCCCCTTTTTCCTGGTCCTACACAAGGTGCACCCTTGGAACGAAGAGTGTGATGAGGCTTTCAAAAAGTTGAAGCAGCACTTGGCCAGTCTGCCACTCCTGAAGCAGCCGGAGAAAGGCGATGTGCTTTGTGCGTACTTGGTAGTTTCTCCACATGCAATGTTCGCCATCCTAGTGAAAGAGGAGGGGGCCGCCAAGCATCCAATATACTACATAAGTCGAGCTCTCAGAGGAGCTGAAGTAAGGTACCCTCGGATTGAGATGCTAGCATTTTCTCTGATAATAGTGGCCAGGAAACTTCGCCCATACTTTCAAGCCCACACAATAAGAGTGTTTACGGAAGCCCCGTTGGCGAAGACCTTAAGGAAACCAGACAGCATAGGGAGATTGATAGGGTGGTCAATGGAACTAAGTGAGTTTGATCTAGAATACGTGCCAAGGAAGGCGGTTAAGGGACAAGCACTGGCAGACTTCGTGGCAGAGTTCTCAAGTTTTCCCCAAGAAGGCTTAGCCGCCCCAGTGGAAAAACCATGGGTACTTTACATAGATGGCTCATCCTGTCGGGTGGGTGGAGGTCTAGGAATACATTTGGTGAACCCCGACGGCCAGTGGCAGTATTACATGGCAACACTGGCTTTCAAAATGACCAACAACAAAGTCGAATATGAAGCACTCGTGGTAGGACTCTCTATAGCTGCCAAGGTAGGGGCAACCGAGATAGAGGCCAAGTCAGACTCATAGATAGTGGTGAATCAGGTTTTAGGCCTGTATGCAACAAAGGGGGAAAAATTGAAAAAATATTTAGAACGGGTCTCAGAAGCACACGACCTTCTCTCATACTTGAATATAACCCAAATACCAAGGGCGAACAACGAAATGGTGGACAAATTAGCATGAAAAAATTTAGGAATGGAAGACACGCCACTCCTGTGGTGAGTTGAAAGAAGAATCATCGAGGTCTCGGCTATTGGGGCAGAAGTGGGCACCTTGGATTCCAGCATCCCAGAATGGGCATGCGAGGTAGTTAGGTACCTGGATGAAGGGAAGCTACCGGAGGCAAATGAGGAGGCAATGAGGGTAAGAAGGAAGGCGACAAGGTTCCTGCTCATTGACGGAGTCCTTTATAAAAGGGGTTTGTCCGCCCCTCTACTACGATGTATTTCCACACAAGAAGCGCAATATGTCTTAGCAGAAATACATGAAGGAATATGTGGAAACCATTCAGGTGGGAGGACTTTGGCGAGGAAGGCGGTAAGAGCGGGATACTATTGGCTCAACGCATTGAGGGATGCTCGAGAATTCAGTAAAAACCGAATGCTAGGTGCATGCCCCAATACCACAAGCCCCTCCGGAAGAGTTAACGCTCGTAACCGAGCCCAAGCCTTTTGCTCAATGGGGTGTGGACCTGGTTGCCCAATTGGGAGTTTGTTGCCATATATTGAGGGTCTTCATTCGTGGCTATTTGAAGGATCACTAGATGATCCTTTTGAGGAGGTAATTGTGATTAAAAGTTTGTCTTATATAAAAGTTCCAACACCTCATGGGTACAAATAATTCTTTAGGGCCACACTCCCTGGTGCAAAACTAGGGATTTAACTAGTTTCGTGTAGGGAAACTTTCGAAGGTGTGGTGCACGGGACCGAAGTTTATTCTGCAGGGGTGGGTCCAAAGGGCCCTGCCTTGGAGAGGTTCCCCGACATTAAAAAAAAAAAATTTTATATAAAAAAGTTTAGAAGGGTTCTATGTTGGATTTATGGATATCTCAGAAGTAGCTCTACACTTTCAAAGATTGATGTCATTTGATGTAAAAATTGTTTCAAAACATGTTTCTTTGGTGTAACAATGTTAGTAGTTGTCTTGCACATGGAGTTTGTTGCATTGCGCAGGTGAATATAAGGGAATATCACGTTTGACTCCCCATAATATCTTTTATATTGAATTTGTGTATCACATTTCCTGATGTATGCATTTTCTGAAATTGAGAATTTGTCTCATGCTTTATTTAAGCAGTTTTGACAGAGGGTTAGAACAGTGTCCTTAATTTAAGTACTGTGTTGATCATTCTTATACCTTGCATAGATGTTCTTTTATGCAAACAGAGCAATCTCGGTTGGTGAGGCTAATTTCTGGGAGAAGAGCTATCTACTAAGATCAGTACAGTTTCGTAAGTTTGATGATGAGTTCTCTGCCACAACTTCTGCCAGTGATTGTGTACGTTTGACAAATGACAAGAAGGAAACAGGTGTAAGGGATTCCATCTCTCTGTCTAGCTCTATCAAAGGAAAAGAGGGGAGCATCAGAGACTGCCAAGCTTGTCCTCTGTTTATTAAGGATATGCCTAAATCAGTTCTCTCTGCCAGAAAGTCATTGCAACTGATCCGGCATGTTCCTACTACATTCTTAGTGACATCTAGCAAAGGAATTGATTATTAGTTTGACGGTTTTGGAACTTCTAGTGATGGTTTTCATCGTGGGCAGATTATAGCCGGGTTAACCTTATCAGAAATTTTCTTTGTGTCATTAGCAGGTCTCATAGGCCATGGTGATCACATTTCTAGATCCTTTTGGCAAGATAACCACCGCAAAACCACCCCATCATTTGAGGAATCATTTATGAACAAATTAAAAGTAGAACATGGTGGTGGTGAAACTTTGCCACTTTTACCATGCTCAGAGAAGCTTTCGTATTAGTTATTGGTTGATACATTGCCACAAAAGAGAGTGATCAATTCAAAGTCTGCACGTAAGGATGCAAGTTATTCTCTTGATGCAAAGGAAGAGAATATGGTTGCAAATGTTGGTGTTAAATTGCCTCTCTTGGAATCGTTCTGCACAGAAAATACAGATATTACATTGTGTTGGAAGATCCTTAGAAAGGATATGGATGCCTGGAAAACACTTAATGTAAGAAAGTAAAGCAGAAAAATACCTCAAGCTCAGCTTATAAAATTGCTCCACAAGTTTCTCTAGATTGAGAATTCACAAGCGTTTCCTCTTAGTGGCGAAGTGTATTATGTAGTCTAAAGCTAGAGTATCACTTAACAAACCCACAGCTTAAATACTTTATCAAGAGAGAATAAAAAGAAAAAGAGCTTTTGTATATTTCAGATGGTTACTCAAATCAATTGAGGTGGGGCTATTTATATAGTCACCCACACGGCTGGCCTTAAAGGCCAACTTTTATTATTCAGTTACCCTGCAGTTACACTGCAGGGGTAACGCATGGCTTTAAGCCATGCGTTACAAGTCAAGTAATTACAAACACTGCACAGGAGGGGGTCAGCCCACGTGGGCGCCTCTCCATCTTACATCTCCCACTCGCACACAGTGGGCCTGATCCCAGGTCTACATTTCTCTAATGTTCTCAATCTTGTTCATACAAGTAAATAGGCCGTGCGACCACCAAGCACATCTGTAGAAATGTGGGAGTACATACACCAAATCTCTCCCAGAGAAGACCAGCATAGTAACATCCCAAAAGTATCTGGTCATGTCCTGGACTAATTCGATCGCATCAAGATCAAGCATTTTTGAACCCTCTTGAGTTAAAAAACTCAGAACAATGATGGACTACCTCTAAAGCATTTCAATGTGTTCACAACCTTAGCCGCTACCAAGATGTAACGTCATAGTTTGACGTCAGCAAACACTATCGAAGATACGATATCGTGGAGTCTTCCCTTTGAACTCATATTACTCAATTTTGGTCGAACCGCTTTCCCAGCAATGCCTCTTTAGACCGTATCAATCATGGCCATAGACAACATGCCAAAGTAGTAGACATCACAACAGTCAAAGGTAAATGACACTTAATAAAATGAGACTCACACAGTGAGAAAGATGGGAACCTTTTACTCACTTACTCATAAGGTCGAATAAGCACATGTAGTATGAAACACATGCTACGGTGGATTTCTCTTTCTCAAAGAGCATATGTCTATATCAACACCGTACAGATCTTGGTCTAGTCGCTCCTTAAGCGTCTAACCCGAGTTCCTCTATTTGCACGCCTCTGAGGTGTCAATAAGGATCTCGCATCTAGCTAACTATAGGCTACATGGAGGGTGGGGTAACCCATGCATAGTCCTTTCAAGGGACCTCATCTTAGCTCCCACTAAGGCGACATATCTTTGTATCAACCAACTTATCCCTTTGGATAAGTACCTAGGGACACAATGTCTCATCTCTACTCGTTACTCAAGCGCTAGAGGCGATCACTCGTGTGAGTGAGCTGATCTAAACCTGTTGACATATCTTGTGTGTGTATTAGAAAAAACAATACGATAAAGACAAGAACTGAATCATATTGTATTAATATCCCAAAGGAAATGTTACATCTCAATATTATTTGTAATACAAATTACATTTACAATTTACGTAGTCCTAGATTCCTAACATGAGCCTCAAAGACATCTCTAGCTATAGGCTTCGTTAAGGGATTAGCAACTATGCGACTCGTAGAAAGGTGTTTCAAAACCACTTCCTTTTGCGCTACCATGTCTCTGATGTAGTGACATCTGATATCTATGTGTTTGGTTCTTCCATGATATTTTGAGTCCTTAGCATATGCGAGAGCTGCCATGTTATCGCAGATATTGTCACCAGATCTGAAGTATCCGTGCTAATGTCTAAATGCTTGAGGAACCTCCGTAACCAAACAGCTTCTTGAACTGTTGCTGAACAAGCTATGTATTCCGCCTCCATGGTGGATAAGGCTATACAAGGTTGTTTCTTATTGTTCCATGTAATGGCCCCATTGTTGAGCAGAAAGACATACCTAGTGGTTGATTTGTGCTCATCTAGTTCACTGCCCCAGTCGGCATCACTGTAACCTCTTAGCCGCAAATTTGAACCCAGATAGCACAGCACATAGTCCGTAGTTCCCTTGAGATATCGCATAATTCTCTTGACTGCTTTCCAGTGAGCCAGTCCGGAGTTAGATTGGAATCTAATCACTAAGCCAACTGCATAGCATATGTCAAGCTGAGTACACATCATTGCGTACATCAGACTACCCACAGCGTTAGCATAAGGGACACGGCCAATTGTTTCCTTTTCTCTTTGAGTCTTAGGACACAACTCTTTAGACAAGTTCTCGCTTCTTGTAACAGAGGTGTCAATGGGTTTACATCCACTCATTAGGAAGCGCTCGATAACTTTCTGTATGTAAGTCTGTTGAGACAAACACAAAAGTCTCTTTGAGCGATCTCTATAGATCTTAACTCCCAGAATGTATTATGCCTCACCCATATTCTTCATCTCAAAATTGAAGGATAACTACTTTTTTGTGGCGACTATTAACCCTTTATCATTTTCAGCTAGTAGTATGTCGTCAACATACAATGATAACAAAATGAAACTCTTCTTGGACCTTTTGACATAGACACAATGGTCCTCTATGATCATCGTAAACCCATTCAAGAGAATGGCTCGATGGAATCTGAGGTACCATTGTTTAGATGATTGTTTTAGGCCATATACAGATCGTTTGAGCTTGCACACTTTGCGCTTTTGACCTTTGATCACAAAACCCATTGGTTAATCCATATAAATCTCCTCATCTAGTTCTCCACTGAGAAATGTTGTCTTAACATCCATCTGGTAGAGTTCCAAATCCATGCTTGCTATTATAGCTAGAATCAGGCGAATTGAGGCAAACCTTACCACTAGTGAAAATGTTTCCTCATAGTCTATACTCTCCTGTTGGGTATATTTTTTTGCCATTAAGCGAGTTTTGTACTTATCTATTGATCCATTCGACTTGCATTTGACCTTAAGAACCCATTTGTTCCCAATAGTCTTATGTATTGTCGGTAGATCAACCAGATCCCAGACTTGGTTAGTCTTCATAGACTCAATCTCATCATTAAGAGCTTTCATCCATTCATCTTTAGTAGAAGATGAGAGAGCCTCATGAATTTTCCTAGGCTCATTATCATCACGCGGAGCTACCATAAAAGCTTCCCCTTCTATCTCAAAACGACGACAGGGAATACTTTCACGTGTGCTTCTACGCGGCTGAGGTTGTTGTGATTGAGTGATAAGTGGTGTGCTCTCACTTGGATTTAAACTCTTTTTACAATTTGTAGGAGCTTGAAGGATTTCTTTCTCATTCTCAACTAAATTTCTTGGAGTACTTTCCTCTTGTTCAACAATCTTATGAAGTTCTAAACTCCTATCAACCTCACCTCTACTTGGAAACTCATTTTCAATGAAATCCACATCTCGTGACTCAATCTCAGTCACACTTCCATCAGATTGTTTATCTATTAACACATACTCTTTAGAGTGTTCTGAGTACCTTATAAAAATACACTTCTTCCCTTTAGGGCCTAACTTCCCATACTTATGAGAAAGATCGTGAACAAAATCCGTTGAATCCCATGGCCGCAAGTTACTCAAATTGGATTTCTCGCTGGTCCATAGTTCATATGGGGTGGAAGTTACTGATTTGGAAGGCACTCGGTTAAGAATGTAGGCAGCAGTCAAAAGTGCATCCCCTAAAGAGAAATTGGTAGGTTTGCTTGCGCCATCATTGACCTAACCATCTCAAGCAGTGTTCGATTTATCCTTTCCGCCAAGCCATTTTGTTGCGGCGTACTTAGCATCATCAACTGTCTTTTGATTCATTTTTTTATCATAGAACCTTTTAAATTGCTCAGAGAGATATTATCGTCTTCGGTCAGTTCTTAGAGTTTTTAAACTCTTGTGTAACTGATTCTCAACCATTCTTAGATATCGCCTAAAGCACTCCAATGCTTCAGACTTATGGGAGATTAAGTAGACATGACTGTAACGTGAAAAATCATCTATAAATGTGATGAAGTAGACACCTCTGTGTCTTGCCTTCACACTCATTGGACCACAGATGTCTGAGTGGACTAATTGCAATGGAAAAGATGTCCTAGTGGTTTTTCCAAATGGTTTTCTTTTAGCTTTTCCCATTAGACAATGTTCATATGTGGGCAAGATGACCTTAGCGAGATTGCCTATCAGGCCTTCTCTAGCTAACCGAGTCATTTAATCTTGCCTTATATGGCCAAGCCTAGCATGCCATTTATATGAATCCAAATTATCATATGCAGAAAGAAAAGCAATGGACTCATTCACATTTGAATATTTCAAATCCAATATCATAAAACCATCTTGAAGAAAAGCATTACCATAAAACACATGGCCCAAAGAAAAGGAAACATAATTGTTTTCAAATAAGATCTGGAAACCAAGTTTTAAAAGAGTAACTATGGAAAGTAAATTTCGTCGGATCTCGGGAGCGTATAGCACATTGTAGAGGAAAAGAGTGCAGCCACCCCGCAAGTCTAGCTTGTAGGTACCAAGTCCCAGTATCTCCACGCTAGCTTCATTCCCCACCTTGATATCACGGCTCCCAGCTGGAATCTGCCGATACTCCACAAATCCGACTCTGTCTCGCGCTATGTGTTCGGTCGCTCTTGAATCAACAGTCCACACAGGATAGGAGTGAGCAACCATCACATGGCTAGTTACAAAAACAATGCGAGAAAAGTCAGAGTGTATCTTCTTCGGCTCAGTGCAATCACAAGCGAAGTGGCCATTCTTTTCGCAGTTGAAGCATTCTAATTTTGACTTGTTCTTCCCACGCTTGCCCCTCTTGCTGTGCTGGGAAGTTCCTGACACTTTCTTAATTTGTCCAGTAGCTACTCCATTCTTGGGCTTTTTGCCCTTCGGCCTTGATGCCTTGCGAGAACCAGAATTAGCCACATAGGCTGTATGATTGGACTTAGCAGCCTCTAGGCGCTCAACCTCCAATTCCAAGTGACGCGAGACATCATCAAAGTCTTTAATATTCTCGTTATGCGTCAGGTTTTGGCTCATATTTTCCTAAGAATCCAATAGTGATCTTATCACTACCTGTACTTGTTGTTCATCTATCAGGTTGTTTCCTGCCGACTTAAGTTCGCGGATCATGGTCGACATAGCCCTAAGATGATGCTTCATGTGGTCAGAGTGCATCTTATAGGAGTCAAACCTCATGGTTAATCCACGCAACCTAGTGGCTGAAGTTCTACCAAACTTCAACTTCAAAGCATCCCACATACTTTGGGCAGTGTCATAGATCTCGAACTCACACATTAGATCATTGTGCATGCTGCTTAACATTATTATGCACATGCACCAACTTTTCTTAGCCCATTGAGTATAGGCTAGTTGATCTATTTTGTGTTGTTCCGAGATCCCTTCCTCGGGCATAGTAAGGGCTTGAGATAAGACCTCAATGACCTCTTGCTCATCTAAGACATATTGAATCTTGCGATGCCAAATGTTGTAGTTCTCCCCATCCAATTTATCCCATTTGTTTAGATCGGCAACTATATTCTTGGATGGTATTTCACTACAATACGCAAAGAAGGGATATTACACACACACACCTAAGAAATCTGCTGCGTCCATCCAAGCTAGAAAAAGAACAATTTAGATATGTCGCAAGATCAAAAAAGGGCCAAGCTTTAGAATCATCTCTTGCGCTACAGTATCCAATTATTAAATTTCTAACCTAATTCCCGCGTAAATTTAAAACAAATATGAGAGAATTAATCATCATAAATCTCAACCATTCTCCCACTATCTTAAGTAGTCATCTAGACTTAGTCACATGTAAAGACATAACCTACTAAAACTGAAGTAACCTTTTGAGCTAGTCTACAAGGACAGCTACTCAGACTATAACAACTTGTTGGGCCAGTCTACAAGGATAGCCAGACTACAGTGACCTGTTGAGCCAGTCTATAAAGATGTTCTTTTATGACCATTATAGTCCATTTTTCTTGTTCCATCAGTGCATTTACAGTTCTTACTGGAGTCACTGCAGTCTTTTGGCTATACAATGCATTTACAGTTCTTACTAGGGCCATTGTAGTCTTTTGACTATACAATGCATTTACAGTTCTTACTGGGGTTACTGCAATTCTTTCAGCCTATCATTTACATTGACAATTCTAACTAAGACTACTTAGTGGGAATTTTCTATTTTATCATAAAAAAAATGAAGACTAATGTCTAATCATTCAAGCCTAACATTCATAGATGATAAAATAGTCACATATCCACATGTTCAATTCACACATACATGTAATCACATTTAATCTAAAATATTAACTAAAAGATCACATGTAATATAACATTATGGAATTAAAAAAAAGAAGCATGAATACAAACCATATATTCACATGTAATCACATTTAACCTAAAACATTAAATAAAAGATCACATGTAATATAACAATATATCTAAGCATACATTAAATCATGTAAAAACAAAAATACATTTAAAATACATTTAAAACCAAAAAAAAAAAAAAGATTTTGTTTTGTTTTTTTTTTAATAAAAAAATAAATGTATAATAAATACATTTAAAACCCCCACCTAAACCAAAGGAAAGTTGCAACCCAGTAGTTCGCACTGCCCTTATATAACCGGTGGTCTTGGGTTCAAATCCCAGGTGTTACTTTCATCTTCTTCTTTTTATTTTGTATTTAAAAAAAATGGGCTTTAACAGTGTTGGGCCGAAAATGACCCAGACCCTTTTTTTTTCTTATAAAACAATGGGCCGAACGGGCCTAGCCTAGTTTTAAAACCAGATGACCAAAGGTCATCTTCAACCTCCAGCTCGGCAGTGTTCACGTGAACAGTGCCCCTTCTTCGTCATCCATTTGCAGCAGCTGAAGCAACCGCCCGTCATCGGAAGAAGAAAGGTCGAAGTCGCCATTGCACCCTTGTGGTGCTCGCGGGACTCCTGGTGTTCACGGCACCAAGGTGGTGCGCACCACCATTGGATGCTTGCAGCACCTCGTGATGGTGCTCGCAGCGCCTTGCGGTGCTGCAGTACCTCGCTGTGCTGCACCAGGGTTAGTGTAGCACCACCCTGAGTGCGCGTGGCACCCCCAGGTGCACTCAACATCGCTGGGTGCGAGCAGCACCCCCGTTGGGTCCGCAAAGCACCTCTTATGAAGGTTTTTTTTTTTTTTTTTTTTTTTTTTTTTTTTTTTTTTTTTTTTTTAAAAAAAAAAAAAAAAAAAAAAAAGATAGAAAAAAATGGCACCCAAATTTCAAGCATATGCAAGAAAAAAATATAAACTGGGAACAATTTAACAAAGCTTTGATACCAATGTAAGAAAGTACAGCGGAAAAATACCTTAAACTCAGCTTATAAAATTTCTCCACAAGTTTCTCCAGATTGAGAATTCACAAGCGTTTCCTCTTAGTGGCGAAGTGTAATACGTAGTATAAAACTAGAGTATCACTTAACAAACCCACAGCCTAAATACTTTATCAAGAGAGAACAAAAAGAAAAAGAGCTTTTATATATTTAAGATGGTTACTCAAATCAACTGAGGTGGGGACTATTTATATAGTCACCCACAAAGCTGGCCTTAAAGGCCAGCCTTTATTATTCAGTTACCCTACAGTTACACTGCAGGGGTAACGCATGGCTTTAAGCCATGTGTTACAAGTCAAGTAACGCATGGCTTAAAGCCATGTGTTACAAACACTGCAAAGGAGGGGGTCAGCCCACGTGGGCGCCCCTCCATGTTACACTTAACTTGTCTAGAAATTTATATTTACCACCTTTAAATGATGAGATTCTACGGAAGGCTGTGTTTGGCAACGAGCAGATATCTTCTCATGCTACTCAAGGAACAAACAATGCTTTTGGTTTCCAGTTTAGTGAATCTAAATATATTCATTCACAAAATGAAACAAAAATGTTGGAAGTGTTGTTTCCTTTTCCTACTCTTCTTCCTACATTTCAGGTACTACTAGAGTGGTAGTTTTTTGTGCAGCTTTACAGTTATAGCTTTTCATCATTCCGTGAAAGTATTCATAGGACCTGAATGTTATTGGGAAACAGGATGATCTCCATATGTCAGAGTTGTTACCTTTCTAGAATAATAGCACCCTTGCATCAAGAGTTCTTACATGGATCCAAAATGTTGAACTGAGATCTACTCCACTTCCTCTGGTTATTATGCAGGAATGCCTTACTATCTACGTTAAGAAGCAAGTAAATAGCAAAAACTAGTTTATAGAAATTTAGTTTCTTATTATTGTATGCTTGCAGTTCATATATAAAAATTAATTTGCTTCTCTGTGTTGCAGGTGGATTATGTAGGCAAGCCTATATTGTCAAAGTTGATGACTGAGTGGAGGTTAATGGATGAACTTGTAGTGTTGCGTGCGATATACTTGTTAGGTTCAGGTACTCTTTAGAAAGATGAAATTTTTTTTTCTGGTCTATGTTTGTTAGTACTTAGTATGTAAAACCCAAGGCCAGACCAGTTCTCACCCAAGGAGCATTATGGTGTCGTTTTCAGGTAAGGCTTTAAGCCTTTTTTTTTTTTCTTTTCCTCCGACTGTTTCTTCCTCTCTCGCTCTCTGATTTTCAGTTTTTGCTTGTTCTGAATCTTACTCCCACTTTTTCATCAACTTTTTAACCGCATCTTTTTTTTCTTCACTTTCAGAAATTTCACTTTCTTCAGACTCTCTCCCTCTCCCTCAGATCAGTTTCTCACCCTAGCCCCCACAGCCCACTGTCCCAGACCATAAGTCAACGCCACTGCCTTGTACATACCACCACCTCACAAGCCTCCCACGTTCCCCCGGTTCCAGCCACCACTTCACGAAGGGAACTCTACATTGCCACCACCCTTCACCGTGAAATCCAAGCCTGCATCCCCAAGTGAAACCGACAGCCACCTAGATTCCCTTCCATAAACAGCAACCACCCTGCCCAACCTGAGTGCAACCACGTCACAGCCCAAGTGCACGTCTAGGAAGCAACCACACGCAAGCCCCTGTTTTTGACCTTCGAAACAGAGGAAGTTGTCTTCCCCATTGTGAGCCTCCAACCTGCCACCCCACGCCGCTGCCTCCTGCACCACAAAACACGTGCGACATCCACACGAAATCGAAACTGAGCAACTCTATTTTTGCAATCCAAAAATAGAGTAGGAACGAGATGGCCATTTTCGGTTGATCATCACCTTGGCTCTCTTATCACTCTATATCTCTGCACTCGGCCACCCAGCCGTCGACGTAGTCACTTTCCACCTCCCAGCTCTTTGCACAACTCCTTCCCACACGTGACCTGCTGCTGCCCCCAGTCATACCGCCGTAGACTTCCACCCAAGCCACCGTCGCACATAACTTTCGGTATGCATGGCCCTGTATGTAAATTTTAGATCTTGGTTTAATTTCTCAAAGAGCCATAACAGGTTATGAATTTCTTTGCCAAAATACCCTTAAATGAGTATATATATTAATTGAGATCAAAGATCTTGAATTAAATAAAACATGGGAACTTGCAATATTACCTCCAAATAAGACAACAATTGGATGTAAGTGGGTATATCGTATTAAATTCAAAGCTGATGGCACAATTGATAGATACAAGGCTAGATTAGTAGCAAAAAGCTACACCCAACAAGAAGGCCTTGATTATTTTGACACATTTTCGCCTGTGGCTAAAATGACAACAGTGAGAACATTGTTATCCATTGCTGCCGTTAAGCAATGGCATTTACATCAACTTGATGTAAACAATACCTTTCTCCATGGAGATTTAAATGAAGAGGTCTATATGCAGCTGCCACCAGGGTACTCTTCACCAACTGATCCGAGAGTTTACAAACTCAAAAGAGCCTATATGGTCTGAAGCAGGCCTCAAGACAATGGTTCTCCAAGCTGTCATCCTCTTTACTTCAGTTTGGATTTATTCAAGGGAAATCTAATTTTTCTCTATTCATCAAACATAATTCAAATAGCTTCATAGCACTCTTGATTTATGTTGATGATGTGATTTTTGCTTCGAATAATCTTGATGATATAATCACTGTCAAAAAGTTCTTACATGATTCTTTCACTATCAAAGACTTGGGAGAACTAAAGTATATTTTGGGGATAGAAGTGGCTCGATCAACCAAAGGCATAACTTTATGCCAACGAAAGTATGCCTTAGATATCCTGCAAGATAGTGGTTTCTCAGGTTGTAAACCTGTGGCATTTCCTATGGAATCTACATTAAAGCTGAGTGCAAATGACTCATCTCCTCCTTTGTCAGATCCTTCATAGTATAGAAGATTAGTGGGTCGATTATCATACCTCACTATAACTAGACTTGACCTATCCTACTCAGTACAAGCACTAACCCAGTTCATGGCTAATCCTAGTAGTAATCATCTACAAGCTACTGAAAGGGTCCTCAGATATATCAAAGCAACACCTAGGCAAGGTATTTTTTTGTCTGCTTATTCTCCTCTTCATCTAAAAGCCTACTCAGATAGTGATTGGGGTGGTTGTATTGACACCAGAAAAAGTATTACTGGCTTCACAGTATTTCTTGGTGACTCTCTTATCTCTTGGAAATCAAAGAAACAGCCAACAGTTAGCCGATCCTCAGCTGAGTCTGAATATAGAGCTCTAGCCTCTATTACATGTGAATTGCAATGGTCAATCTACTTGCTAGCTGACTTAAAAATTCTCCATCCACAAGCTATTCTGCTTTATACAGACAGCAAACCAGCTTCTGATATTGCATCAAACCCTATCCAATATGAAAGAACAAAGCACATTCAACTAGATTGCCATTTGGTTCGAGAGAAATTGCAAGAAGGTTTGATCAAGATCATTCATATTACCTCCAAACATCAGCTGGCAGACATTCTGATTAAACCACTTGGTTCTCTCAGTTTCCATCATTTGATCTGCAAGATGGGAATGATCAATATACACTCCCATCTTGAGGGGGGTGTTGGAATATACAAACTCAAATTGAAGCTTTGGAGTTGAAGTCAAGGGAAGCTAAACAGAAAAGATCAAAAGAGACTTCAAATGACAATTAAATTAAGTCTAAATGCAGATGAGATTAGTTAGTTAAAATGCTGTGTAAATGTCAATGACTTCTGTATAGTCAAGTTAGTTAGCATATGTGTCTATAAATAGAAATGATGTAAATGTACCAACTCACTCAATTCCAGTTAATGAGAAATTCACATTGAATTTGCTCTCAATTCTTCTTTTACATTTCAAGTTCTCTGTTTTTGATTCTTCAAGTTACAGAATTTTACAATATCATTGGAATAAACGTAAGGTCAAATTTTCACTCTATATATTAGTACATTGACACATAGGAAGAACTATCTTTTGCCCTTCCTTCTCTAATCCCCATTCGTAACATACTAAAAGGTAAGGTGGGAAGGGTTGGAGAGGCTACGACAGTATGACTTCAAGGTGCCAGAATTGTTCCACTCATTTCTCGGGATTTTATAATTTAGTTTTTTTAAATTATTGCTTGCACTTAATAGGCGGTATTTATCGGTCCTGGTTCTTGTGGTCAATGTGTTTTTCATTTCTCTTGCTACTTTAGGTAGTAATTTGCTTGCTAATTGGATATAGGAATCTATTAGAAACTCTGCCGATGGAATGCTACTAAGTGCTCCAGATGCATTGGTTGTGTCCATTGCCAAAACTCAAGGTGTTGATGGTGATCAACCTAATGTAATTACCGTTGCCTCAACCCCTCGAAAAAGTCATGTTCATAGTTTTGGGATTGATGGCCATGACTTACTGAAATTCACATACAAGGTTTGTATCATGTTTAGCTTCACTTCATATTATCTTTCATGCCCATTTTATGTATCAACTTTCATTTGCATGTGTTTTGCATGTGATAGGTCTCTTGGCCACTTGAGCTTATTGCTAATAAAGAGGCTGTTAAGAAGTACAATCAAGTAAATATTTTTACTTTTGGTTGTGTCCAAGGTGTCTTCGTCTTGGTGCTCTCTGATCGTTCCATGTTTGATGTAGGTGATGGGCTTCTTGTTGAAAGTCAAGCGTGCAAAATTTGTTCTTGATAAAGCTCGGAGGTGTATGTGGAAGGTTAGTTCTCTCTTTTCTTTTCTTTTCTCCAATGCTATTCTTTTCCTTTTGAGCATAGCATATAATTGAGATGAAGATGCCCAAGTACTTATAACACGGATCAGCGTAGACAATTTTTTTTAAAGATCACATGTTTAAGGTTTTCTGATTTATATGATGTTCCAATTACCTTGCAGAGTAGAGGTACTGTAGAAAGCAACCGCAAGCACCACTGGTCGGTGGAGCAGAAACTCCTCCATTTTGTGGATGCTTTTCACCAATATGTAATGGATAGGGTAAGGCTTGTCCCGCTGTATATGTGGACCTTACTTTTAGGGAAATTCTGTTGCTATATGCAATCTTTGACCTATGCACATGTACAGAATGTAATGTTGTGATTTGGGATGTTGTACACACGCCTTTAAAATCCAAACAAATTTTATTTTAATGTTGAAAGATAAAGTAGGAATGCTGGAAACTCTCGTGTCAATGGCAACGAGAGATCATGTATATTTATATTAGTAACAGTACAAATGTTGAGGATTTGTTTACAGCTGTCTACGGATTTACAGGAAACTATAAACAAGGAAATAAGATATACGTGGAAAGGAAATAATTTTGTAGCCGTTGTGGACTCCTGGAATCAAGGTGCAGTTGCACTTGATTTGTCGTGATCTGCTACAGAGTGCATTTCCGTAATATGCCCCTTCAAGTTCAAGGGGGATGAAGTCACGTTGAGCTTATCTTGTAGGAAGGCAAATCTTGCGGACACGATTGGTTTTGTGAGACCATCAGCGAGCTGGTCTTTACTGGAGATGAAGCGAACTTCCAAAGTTTTTTGTTGAACTTCTTCCCAGACAAAATGATAATCAATCTCCACGTGTTTAGTACGCACATGGAAAACCGGATTTACTGTGAGATAAGTGGCGCCAATGTTGTCACACTATAGGATTGGACGGTGGGCTAGAACAATACCAATTTCACACATCAAAGATTGTACCCAAAGTGATTCGGCTGTGGCATGAGCAACCGCACGGTACTTGGCTTCAGTGCTTGAACGTGCGATAGTTAGTTATTTCTTAGAGCTCCAAGAAACTAAGGCCCCGTTTGTTTACACAAAACCCCTATCTCATCTCATCTCATCTCATCTCAATCATTACAACTTTTTCAAATCTCCATACAAAAATATAATAAACAATTCAACTTTTTCAAATTTCAACATAAAAATAATACTAAAAAATATATTCTATTAATATTTTATTCAACTACTATTCAAAACATCTCAATCTCATCTGTGTATCCAAGAGGGGCCTAAGTTGTCACCAAAATAAATGCAAAAACCTGAGGTAGACTTTCGATCATTCGAGCAACCCGCTCAGTTGGCATCGAAATATATAGAAAGTTGTGGTGCTTGGTCGAATAAGGAGTCCAAAATTAATGGAAAACTTTAGATACCGAAGTATCCTCTTGACTGCTGTCCAGTTTTCCTCGGTTGGTTTGTGCATGAATTGGCAGACTTTATTTACTGCAAATGAAATATCTGACCGAGTCAGTGATAGATATTGCAACGCCCCCACCACACTTTGGTAATGGGAAGGATCAGAATAAGAGGCACCCAAGAACAAAGATAACTTCTGAGACGATGACATCGGAGAAGAAACAGGTTTGGCATCCAACATTTTTGTCCGTTGGAGAAGATTGTAGATGTACTGGCTTTGTGAAGGGAGAAGGCCTTGGGCTAGTTGATGTGCTTCCACGCCCAGAAAATATTTTAGGTGCCCGAGGTCTTTTACGGCAAATTCTTGGCTACAATTTGTGATCAGTTGAGAGATAGCCAGTGCACTCGACCCAGTGATAAGAATATCATCGACGTATACAAGGAGAAATAGTGAAGTGGATCCCTGTTTGCAACTAAAAAGGGACGTATCAGAGCATGAGTTCACAAAGCCAATAGAGAGAAGGTGTGCCTGGAGTTGATGGTACAAGGCTCTGGGAGCCTGTTTTAGTCCGTATAGGGCCTTGTGTAGTCGAAAAATATGATTGGGGAAGCTGGGATGAACATAGCCGAGAGGTTGTTGCATGTAGACCTCTTCAGTCAAGTTACTGTGAAGGAAGGCGTTTTTTATATCAATTTAATGGATCGGCCACTGGTTTGAGACATCATAGCTTAGCATGATCCGAATGGTGTTTGGCTTTACCACGGGGCTAAACATGTCATTGAAGTCAATGCCTTGTTGTTGGTGATACCCTTTGCCAACGAGTCTCGCCTTTCTCCTTTCAAGATAGCCATCGGACTTGCGCTTGGATTTGAAACCACATGGAGCCAACGACATTGAGACCAGGTTTGGCAGGGACTAAGGACCACGTTCCATTCCTCATCAATGCAATGAATTCTTCATCCATTGCTGCACGCCATTCACTGTGCTTGGAAGCTTCGGTATAACAGGTTCGTGATTCCGGAACTGGATTTGTAACAAGAAAAGTTTGTGGCAGGGGATACTGAACTGTTCCATCCAAATGCTTCTTTGGTTTCACGACATTATTCTAAGGTCGTGTTACCATTCGATGAGGATAGAGCTCAGGGAGTTCTTCAGCAGCAGCTGGTGGTTGGGGTGGGTTTATGGTGATAGCAGAGTCATTGGGTGGAGAAGATGAAGTTATGTCAGGTGGTGAAATATCTGGAGAAGGAGAGGGAGGTAACGAGGAAGATGACACTTGATGGAGATTGTTCGGAAATGGTGTCGTTGGGTTTAATGAGCTTAAGGTTTGGGGCAGGTCGTTTTGTGGGGATAACGGTAGAGTTGGGTTTTGGGTGTCGTTTCGTAAGAGAGGAAATGGGAGAGTAGTATGTGGGCTGGATTGAGGCTGAGTGGGAGTTGCGTCTGTGCTTGCAAAAGTGAAAGACCCTTCATCGAAGATCACATGTCGAGAAGCAAAGATCTTGCTAGTGGAAGTATCAAGGCACTTGAATCCACGGTGTGAGTTGCTATAGCCAATGAAGACGCAGCGTTTTGATTTGAATTCAAGTTTGTGGTGATTAAATGGGCGAAGAAAAGGGAAACAAGCACACCCAAAAATTTTTAGAGATGAAAAATCGAGAGCAAGTTTATAAAGTTTTTCAAAAGGTGAAATGCCAAGAGGGGTGGTGGGAAGACTATTAATGAGATATGTGGCCATGAGGAAGGCGTCGTCCCAAAAGGTGTGAGGAACATGGCTATGTGATAAGAGTGAGAGACCCGTTTCAACGATGTGACGGTGTTTCCGTTCAACGGATCCATTTTGTTGGGACATATGGGGGCATGTGACACGGTGTTGAATGCCAATATTAGTAAAATAGGTGTGAAGAGAGCGATATTCCCCACCCCAATCAGTTTGCACTGATTTTATCTTACAATTAAATTGGCGTTCAACAAGCTTTCGAAAAGAGAAAAAAATTTGCATGACATTAGATTTGTTTGGGATTGGAAATAACCAAGTAAATTTGCTAAAATGATCAACAAATGAAACATAATATTTATTTCCATTGGTGGACATGATAGGAGATGGACCCCAAACATCTAAGAAAATTAATTCAAGAGGATGATTAGAAATAGATTGAGAACTAGAAAAAGAAAGGCGATGGCTTTTGCCTTGTTGACACGCCGTACAAACACCCAAAATTTTATTAGACGAAATGGGTAAAGAGAATTTGGAAACTACATGGTGGACAGTTTGATAGGAAGGATGTCCCATCCGACAGTGCCAGACATCAAGAGGCACCCGTTGAGATAGGTATGTTTGTGGATGATTTGGTGATGGCATGGAGGTCGGAAAAATGTAGAGACCGTCTTTAGGTTTGCCGCGTAGAAGAACTCTTCTCGTTGCCTCGTCCTTCACATAAAAAGAAAAAGAATGAAATTCAAGAACAACATTATTATCACTCGTAAACTGGCTCACAGAAATTAAATTCTTCTTAATCTGAGGAACATGCAGCAACTTATTTAAAACAAAAGAATTTGTTGGGGTCGAAAGGGTAGTGGAACCAATATTTTTTATAGGTAAACCTGCCCCGTCGCTGACATGAATCTGGTCGTTGCCAAGATAAGGTTCGGATTGCACAGACAAGTTGCTGAAGTCGTTGGTGAGATGGTTTGTTGAACCAGTATCCGGATACCAGTTGGTGTCAAGCTGTGGTGAGGGAGATGTAACATAGTTTTCTGTTTGTGCGTGCTCTCTATAAGTTACATATTATAGCACCACCTCGACATATTATTACCTGGGTTGATATAGATGTTCTGTCAAGAGATTGGCTAAGTGCTCTAGTGGAACATCATGCTGGGTAAATGGATTGTTTATTTTTGTTTTTATCCAAATTCACATACATAACTAGGATGCGTTCTGCTGACAAAGGCTTCTCTTCAAGCAAAAGATCCTCTTAAATATGAAATCACATTTAAATCATTGCCGTATTGAGAATTTCCTTCAAAAGCTACATACTTGAACAATGGGAAGTGGCAGTTATAATTACATCTTATATTCTTTTCCTAATAAATGGTGTGTCATGCTATAAATTACTAGTTATAGTCATCATACCATTTGGCATCCGAGTTTTGTTGTCATGAGTATTGAACTTCTGATCTCTGATTGTAATTTGGTAAGCAGGTATATCATAGTGCATGGCTTGAACTATGTGAGGGTATGGCAGCTGCAAGATCCTTGGATGAGGTCATAGAAGTGCACGAAGCCTACTTACGTTCAATTCAGCGGCAGTGCTTTGTTGTCCCAGATAAACTGGTGAGTATTCAGCATCTTGCTTTTTTTTAATCTAATTTAAGGCTTGGATCTTTCAAGTGATAATTTTGAAGAAAAACTGAGTTATTTTTAATGCTTTCTTTGCATTCAGTGGGCTCTGATTGCAAGCCGAATAAACGACATCCTTGGATTAGCTCTTGATTTCTATTCCATACAGCAAACACTAACTAGTGGTGGTGCAGTTTCTGCGATCAAGGCCAGATGTGAGATGGAAGTTGACCGTATTGAGAAACAGTTTGATGATTGCATTGCTTTCCTACTGAGAGTAAACTTCTATACATCCTAAAACCCAAAACTTTGAAAACTTTGAAAACCTCCCATCTCATCATTATAACTTTCTCAAATCGCCATACAAAATAAAATAAACAATTCAAAATTTTCAAATCCCAAAAAAAATATAATATTAAAAAATATATTCTAACAATACTTTATTCAACTTTTTAACTTTAATCTCAACTCATCTAATCTCATCTTCGAAAACAAACGAGGCTAGCTTGCTTAGAGTACGATATCTTTTCAACAGGCACGAGTAAGATACGAAAGTGGTTGTACTCACAAAAAGGGATTATTATAGTGGGTGATTTTCTGTGTAGGTCCTATCTTTCAAGCTCAATGTAGGGCACTTCCCTCATCTGGCAGATTTGGTTACGAGGATCAACTACAACTATTTCTACATGTCTGATGGTGGAAACTTGATGATTGCACCTAGTTTTGAAACTGTTGGTTTGAAACTAGGGAAGGCCTTTGCTGGTCGAACAGACTGATCAAAGCTTTCAAGTATTTTCATGTTGTTGCATCTCATAGCATGTTTCAGGACGATAATGCCCTATCTGGAAAGGCCCCTTATATTCCTCTGCTGGTTTTGTTGAGAGAAATATAGGGATGTGAGTGAAGCAGATGTTGTGGCAGCAGCCTTGGACTCTTGTGTCAAATTACTATGAACTCAAGAAATTACTGAGAGAACTTTGGAAATGTTACTCTCTGACTTCAGCCTCCTTATTTATCATCCATATATCCAAAAACGTATATACAAAGGAAAGTAGGTCAAATGCTATACACGGAAAAACATATAACTGATCCCTAATATTTAGCCTATATACATGGAATATATCTATACAGCTAATATTAATAGGAAGTCCTAAATTGAATAAACTCTTAAATTGTATACGTTAACATCCCCCCTCAAATTGATGCTGGTAGCCTGGTAAGTCAACCAGCAACAATTTGCCAATAAAAAATTGATGCCTTTGTCGAGTCATTGCTTTGGTAAAGACATCAGCCACTTGGAGATCTGAAGAAATGTAACTCTCCAAGATATCTCGGATAGAATGACAATCAACCTCAATGGGTTTGGTGCGTTCTTGGAAAACGGGATTGGTGGTAATCTGAATAGCACTAGTGTTATCGATCTTAGGAAACTCAAGCTCCTCAAGAGGACTGTGTAGCCATACAATCTCAGAACAAGCAGTAGACATGGCACGATACTCGGCCTCAGTAAAGGATTTAGAAACACGATCTTATTTCTTACATCTCTAAGAAATTAAGGCATCAACTAAAAACATACACCAACCTGTAGTAGATCGATGTATATCCGGACACCCAGCCCAATCAGCATCACTATAAGCAACAAGTTGAATAGATGAGCCTATAGGAAAGAATAACCCACAAGTAGGAGAGCCTCGAAGATAGAGGATGATGCGTTGAACTGTAGCAAGATGGAGATGCCAAGGAGATGACATAAACTGACTAACTTGATGAACAACATAGGAGATATCAGGACGAGTAGTGGTCAAGTAGATGAGACTCCCAACCAGGCGCCGATAGATAGTAGGATCATCCAGAAGATCCCCTTCATCTTTCCTGTATTTGACATTTACCTCCATAGGAGTGTCAATAGTAGAAGTGTCCTCCAAACCATCCAAGGTAATAAGATCTTGAATATACTTATGCTGGTTTAAGAAAATACCATTGGCCCGATGATGTACTTCCAGTCATAAGAAGTAAGTGAGTTGGCCAAGATCTTTCATATGGAAAGTCGCATGCAATAGTTGCTAAAGTTTAGTAATCAAACCACAGTCAGTGCCAGTAATGATAAAATCATCCACATAAACCAAGAGAAGGACTATACTCGATGCATACTTGTGGAAGAAGAGAGAAGAATCATACTGACTTTGTGTAAAACTAAAGGTAAGAAGTGTACTACGAAACTTCTCAAACCAAGCCCGGGGAGCTTGCTTGAGCCCATACAGAGAACGCCTTAACTTACAGACATTATGAGAAGAAGAAGTAGTCATACCAGAGGGAAGCTTCATGTAGATCTCTTCTTGGAGATCACCATGAAGAAAGGCGTTCTTCACATCCATCTGATGCAATTGCCACGACTATGAAGCGGCAATAGCTAAGATGGTTCGCACCGTGGTCATTTTGGCAACAGGAGCAAAAGTCTCCTCATAATCAATCCTATATTCCTGTTTGTTTCCCAGAGCTACTAGGCAAGCTTTGTACCGATCCAAAGAGCCATCAAAACGAAGCTTTACAGAAACAATCCAGTTACTCCCAATAGGCTTGATTGTAGGGGCAAGGAACAATATCCCAAGTGTGATACTCCTCAAGTGCTTGAAGTTCTGTTTGCATTGCATTTTGCCAACACTCATGTTCCAAGGCCTGTTTGTAGCAAGAAGTAATGGAAATAGATGATAAAATAGCCACAAAAGAGACAGTGAAATAGAAACCATACCAATCAGAGGGACGAGAAGGGTGAGTAGACAGGCGAAGAGTGGTGGAAGCAGGAGCAGGTGCCAGGTCAAGATCGTGAGGGGGCATAGCGGAAGTGGAACCAGACTCATGTCGACTACGTCTTCCATACACAAAACTAGGTTTGAACCTTTCCACAATTGTCGGGGAATCATAAAAACTAGGCAGAAGAGATAAAGATGCAGATGATAGCTCAACATGAGATGGAAAGAAATATTGATTTTCAAAGAAAACCAAATTTCTAGAAACACGTATACGACGAGCATGGGGATCATAACAAACATAACCTTTTTAAGGTATTGCATAACCACGAAAAGCACACTTAACAGATTGAGCAGTAAGTTTATGTTGTTCATGAGGAGGGAGATGCATAAAACAAACACAACCAAATGCCCGAAGATCAAAATATGAATGAGAATGACCAAACAACTTAAAGAAATGAGAAACATGATGTAACGTAGGAGAGGGTAAGCGATTGATCAAATGAACTGAAGTAGAAAGCGTTTCACACCAAAAACGAGGAGGAACAGATGATTCAAGTAAAAGAGTTCTTACCACATCAAGAAGGTGACGCTTTTTCCTCTCAGCAACACCATTTTGATGTGGTGTCGAAGGACAAGAACGCTGAGAGATGATCCCTTTGTTTTGAAGATAGTCTTGAAACTCATTAGACATATATTCGCCGCTAGAATTAGAGTGCAATACTTTAATGCTGGCAGAGAATTGAGTATCAAGAAGTGCAAGAAAGCGTTTAAAGACAGAAAAAACTTCAGCCTTAGCCCGGAGGAAGTAAACCCAAGTAAAGCGACTAAAGTCATCAATGAAAGTAATAAAGTACTTGTTATGCGCATGAGAAACAACATGTGCAATCCCCCAAACATCACTATAAATAATATCGAAACATTGTAAGGCACGAGATGCATGATGAGGAAAAGGTAGAACTTTACTTTTGCTAAGTTTGCATGATGTACAATCAAAAGAAAGATCAAGAGAAGAACATGCTTTAATTCATAATAATCCAGAATTAAACAAAGTATGAAGTACATTAGAGTTTGGGTGACCTAAACGTCTATGCCAAATCTTATTTCCGGAACCAACAACATTACATGCAAATGAAAGTAAAGGAAAACTAGGAATAATAATGGAAGGAGAAACATGAAGAGGAAAGAATCGTCCCACTTTAGGCCCCTTCGCAATCATCTTCCTTGACACTTGATCCTGCATAACACAATTAGAACGAGAGAAATGAACATTACAATTATTATCAACTAATTGACCAACAGAAATAAGATTTGTGGAGAGGTTAGGAGACACAAAAACATCAGTTAAGGAAGATGAAAGATCACCAACAACACTGATAGGCAGAGAACTACCATCAGCGGTGTTAATTTTCAGATTTCCATCGTAATTTCTGACATTTGAAAGAGGAACAACAATATCGGTCATATGGTTAGAGGCTCTGGAGTCAAAATACCAAGGCTTAGAAGAAACTTTATGATTACCTGAGAGCCCAAAAGCAAAAAAAGCAGAAATGATCATCTGTCATACCATTTCAGGAGTGAGTGTGTTTGGGTTTGCTAAGACTGTATGAGCAGGAATAGGAACAACCGGCGAGGCAGCATGCAATGCAGTAGAACTAGAGGCACCAGCAAAGGCATGATAAGTAGTACCCTGCTTCCTTTTAGGTCGAATGGGACAAGTAGAGATGATATGACCCTGTTTCTTGCAGTAGTTACAGAACTTCTTGGGACAATCCCGAGCAATATGATCAAAAGGTTTACAACTAAAGCATTGGATAGCATGCATGTCTCTACTCTTATTCCTCCCCTATGCCTCATAAGCCACAGTAACAGGTGCACTAACATTAGGCTGATGTTCCATGCCAGCCTGAGTTACTATATGCTGCTCCTCACGAAGAAGTTCACTCAAACAAGTATCTAGAGATTGTACAGGATGACAACTCATCAGATTATAACGTCCAATTTCAAAGTCGGAACGGAGCTTCATCAAGAATTGATATCTCTTGCTTGTTTCATGCACTGCTTGAATAGCAGAGAGAGCTGCAATAGGAATATTAGCATAAACAATGTTTGAATAGTCAGCCCAAAGATTTTGAAAGCCAGAAAAATATTCCTCAATGGAGAGACTTCCTTGTGTGAAATTATCCATCTCATACTCCAATTGAAAATGTCGAGCCGTGTTATCTTGGTTGTAAAGCTTGTTGAGGTAATTCTACATGCCAGCGGCAGTTTTATAAGGCCTCAGATTGAGAACAAAGTGAGGCTCAACTGAGCTAAGGATCCAAGTTATGACCCTAGCGTGCTTGATTTTCCACTTTGACAAACTCTCAGTATCTTGAGGTATAGGATCACTCCCATCTATATGATCCCATAAAGCTTTTCCCATAACAAATAAACAAAATTAAAATTTTCAGACAGAGTAATTTTTACTCGTAAATTTTACGGCAACTGATTAAGAAGTCATGATGCCCGTAAAAAAAATAATTCTAACAAAAAAAATACCTGCCCTCTCCCCCACTGATTATGCCGACAGAAGCACCTGCACGTGAATCAAATGGCAACAGCCCAAGTGCTGCACAGAGCCTCACCGATAAGCACCAAACAATCACCCCACGCTGCCAAACAATTACCCACAAACATAGAATGTGCCGAAAGCCAAAAGCCAAAACCCAAACCAGAGATATGTGCCAAACAATTAAATGGAATATGTGCCGAAACCCGGCACCGAAAACCAGAGGCCACCGAAACAATTTGGAACCCAGAAAATGCAACAGAAGTTGCCGAAAGGAGGATCAGAACCAAGAAACACCAACGAAGGCGCCGACCGAAACATAGGAACCAGAAAAAAAAATCACGCCGCGCCAAAATCAACACGAGAGAAAAAAAAAAAAAATTCAAAAATAGGCAAGAATTTCGAACCTTGCTCTTGATACCATGTCAAATTACTATGAACTCATGAAATTACTGAGAGAACTTTGGAAATCTTACTCTCTGACTTCAGCCTCCTTATTTATCATCCACATATCCAAAAACGTATATACAAAGGAAAGTAGGTCAAATGCTATACACGGGAAAAACATCTAACTGGTCCCTAATATTTTGCCTATATACATGTAATATATCTATACAGCTAATATTAATAGGGAAGTCCTAAATTGTATAAACTCTTAAATTCTATACGTTAACATCTTGGTCCGTATAGCTACGGAATATGTCACGTATAAATTTCTTGACGTTATGTCTATCTTAGATCCTGTGGTTTCTTTGTTCAGTTTGCTAGGAGATTCTAGAATTCTCTAGTCTTCATTTGGCTAAAAGCCTAAATGGCTCTGGAAGTTACCTATCTTCCTTTGTTTGCAGTGCTATGCTTTGTTGCTTTCATAGGTATATATGCAAATGTAAGGTGCTTGTGAGCTACATTTAGCGCGTTCGAGGTTTGAGAGAGTTGAGCATAGAATCATCTCGTGTCTAGTTTTTAGAAACATCATGTTTTGGATGGTTTTATGTAATTTTTATGCAGTTCTATTGCGTATGGATTTCTTTGAAAGCAAGCAAACAAACAAAGATTCTAAGATTGGCAATCATTTGTATACACATTCATCTCACTTTTATCTTCATGTGTTTATCCATATACATTTGATTGTTTTTAGAAAGGAAAATGAACGCAACACCCATTCCATTTTTATGTTGACGTGATAATTCCATGAGCAAAATAAAATAAGAGTGGAATGTGCGTAGTATATAGCACAACTCGGACTAAATAGGAGAACTATAAAACAAGAAAAAACAGAATTTTATTTATAGCCAGCTCGCACTGGCAATCAAAAGCATAACTTTTACGTGAAGGCTGGTTTTTATGAATTGGCTTGTTGGGTTTAGGACTCAGCGAGAGCCCTTTTCACATATGGTCTAACCGTCGATTATGTAGAGCAAATGTGAAAGAACGATTGGATCTTTGCTTTTCAAACCTTCAATGGCTATCTCTGTTTCCAAATGCCATTGTCATGCATCTGTTTGCAACATCACTAGCTCTTTATCCGATCCTTCTGAATACTTCGTGCTCAGACCATTTTCTCCTGAATCCTTTTTAGTTCAAATAATTTTGGATCAAAGACAAGTCCTGTTTCTTTGTTATTGCAGAGGCATGGCATCAAACTTTTTACGGGATCCCCCCACTTTCTGTTTGTGCCAGAAACTCAAAACTAAGGGCCCGTTTGGATATAGAGGTGAGCATCTCATCTCATCCCATCTAATTTCAACTAATAATTTCATTACTATTTATAGGCCATCTTAACTCATCTCATCTCATCTCACTATCCAAACGGGTCATAAAGCAGCTATGAGGCGATGGAAAAAGATCACTTTGGTTCCATTCATGCTAATATAAAGAAATTGACTCCTCAATTCGATTGACTAATGCTATATACTACATTTTCCTTATTCTGTGTTTGTCAAACTGTGCTGATGTGTTATTATCCATCAATTATTAGATAAACTTTTATTTTTTGAAATAAAAAGCTAAAAAGTTGATGAATAGTGTCACATCATCACGAGTAATATTACATGCAGTCATGAAGTGCGTAAGTGCCATGCAGTCGATTTTAAAAAGAGTGAGGTCCACTAGGATCCCGTATTTATTCACTTTCTTCAAAGTGATTGCGCGGCACTTGCGCACTTATGACTGCAACTATCATTTATCCATCATCACTAGGATAAGAGCGCGGCAAAGATACAATATAAAACATTTCAAATTGACTCAATAAATCAATATAAATGACATTGTGTCAATATCAAAGAAGACTACAAAATGCACGGTGAACTATTTTCTTGATCTATTTTTGGGGTTCTTGGACCTCTTGAGTTGGGTTTTCAATAATCTCAACGGTAGTAGTTGGTGCTGGTTGAGATGTTTGGCCGTTTGAATTGGGATAACCGTATTCTCTAGAAGGTGTTTCTGAAACTTCAAAGGAAGTAGAGTGGATTTCAGTTTCTGTTAAACAATTTGACCGATTTGATAGGTGTCTAGTGCTTGTTGAGGCTTGACCTGCACCTATACCATTAAGACTGCCAATTTCTTTTTTGTCTTGCAATGACATTGATACTTTCTTTCTAAATGTATGGGAGCGAAGGTCTCTTTCAAGGAAAGTTCCTAATATAAGACGAATTCTTCCCAATATTGAGTCTCCTGCACCAAAGGGTTTGAAGATATGCTGCCTCTCCTTGTAAAAGAACATAGACACAGAGAAGATTAGAGCTGATAAGGAAGCAATCCCAGCAATGAGAAATAGGCCCCAGAAGCTAGAGAGCCCAAGACTTTCAGAAGAAGCTTGGGCATTGGAGTCTTCACAATTGGTTTGTTTCTCTAACCATGCACTTTCAATCTCTTTCATTTTCTCTCCTTCTTTCACATTCAAGATTGCCCTAGAAACATCTGCTACAAGAGGTGAACCTCTTGGGAATACCTGCAAAGTCAGACAACAAAAAGAAACCTAATATGAAGCTACTCTTCTTGCTACACAACACACATACAGATGAGAAACATGGAAGGAATTAAGCTTACAAAGCCAAACCCATCAGTTTTATAGATTGATGCAGCCATGGTATACTTGGAGCAATATTGTCCTATAAACAGCTTCATGTAAGGGATCTCATCAAAAGCAGCAGCTATACCACCATTGGCACTTCCTTTAGACAAAAGCTCATCACATTCTTCTATTGAACTATACTGCTTCAACTGAGATTCCTTAAACGACATTTCTTTCAAGATTCCAAACACAAAAGAACCGCTTTGGTACCCAACCCTCTCCCCATTCTTAATAAGCTGCTTGACGTCAGTAATTGTTGGTTGGAGCTGTTGAACTGTTAGGAGAGATGCCAAACTCGCAGTGTANCAGAACATAATTGCATCATAAATATGAGGTTAATATCCTATAGAGCTTTGCCATAAGAGTTTCTAAGATATCAATTAGAAATCATTCAATAAAAAAATAACTGATATGGAATAAAAGAGAAATAATTGGCAATTAAACTGCTAATGAACTGAATATCTCTTAACTTTGCTCCTTGATCCCCATTAAACTTATCAATAATGAACTCTTATAGCCTCATCTAGTATTTGCTAGCATTAACAATGAAACTAGAAAATGGGAAAGGGGACTTACGATGTGCGAAAACCATGGTTGAGAAAGCATACCATAAGCTTGTCCCAATCTGATACGAGCAAGGCCCACGAAAATCTTCATTTACTCTATGTTCAAGAAGCCATACCACAAAGCCAATGAATACAAAGAAACAACCACTTGTCATCCAAAGTTCCCAACTTAAAGGCTTCAAGAACACCCATGCATTTTTCCTCCTATTATCTCTGAGTGGCACTACCATTGATACTCCAGATTCCGTGAATGGCAATGTGAAATCCACAAATTTAGACCTATTTGCTATGATCGTTATATCGCCTACCACAGCATCAAAGTTCTGTCAATCAAAATATTTACTTCCATTAACAACAAGAGTTCTTTCATTTAAGGTTCCAAATTTTATGAGACTTATCAAAATAGTAAGAATCATGAATATTTTACTGACCTTAAGAAATACTTGATAGACCAAATCATTGTAAGTACCGGCGCTTCCACCTCCAGGTTTTGCAAAGGGAATGAAGTCGTAGCTAACAGAATATGGTAATGAGTCCATTACAGCATTGAAGATTTCAATACAATACCCAGTAACATCTGTTCTGTTAGTGCTGTGATCATATATGACCTTAATAAATTCGCTGAAACCATTCGTCACTGGCACTCCTATTCGTAGCTTGTTTCTATTTGTTGGAATCTCCCAACCTTTAGGATCAGAGGTTAGATCACCAGGCCATATAATAGGTCCCAGATTGTTCTTGGAAGTAGAATATTTGCTTGTGTTCTTCGAATTCAATTCCCTTCTTAGTCCATCTTCTGGTGTCCAAAATCCAACCTGTCTTTCTCCATTACCATTCACATTAATTATCTGAAAGGTTGATGATTGTAATTGCCCATTAAGAAGATTGAACTCCCCTGCAAGGCCTCTAAACTTAGTATCCTGTATCGCTTCACGAAGTTTCGGACCATCTTGGGAGATCTCGAAACTTTCAAGATCAATTAAGCTGCTTGAAGCATTTGTACTCTTTCCAACCCCGAGATTTGTAGTCCCAACCTTCTCAACTGCCATGGCTAAAGCTGAAGCAGCATCACAAGCCCACAAACCAAAAACATTCAAATCAACATCTGTAATGGTTGGGTTGTCTTGTTGGAATTTTGTTTTCCATCGAACACTAAAACTTTCATGCTCTTTTGTCTCTGGAAAATAAGTCTTCACACCCAATACCCCTTGCATTGAGGCAAGAACTGAACGTTCTTTCGACCCAACAAAGTTGGCTATCCCATTGGTAATGATCCAAACATAACCTTCACTCATCATTCCAATCTCTTTTGCCATTGTGAAAACTCGAGAATTGAGATTATGCGACATGTGCACTATGAAAACTCTAGTTTGCATTGTCATCAACTTGTGAAGTTCTCCACTGATTTCGCTATCAGTGGCCAATGGAGAAATGACACTTCGATAGGGAGCACGAACATCAATATCTTGCAAGGCATCAATCAAGTAGGGTATTATACCTTCTCCATACTCGTTGTCTATATAGATAGGTACGGCTTGTCTCCATCCAAAAGCTTGAATAATTGCACTTATGGCTTTCACTTGAGATGAGTCGTTTTGAGCAATTCGAAAAAAGTATGGACTACGAAGTGAAGTAAGAGAAGGGCTTGTTGCTGAGAATGATATGATGGGCACCTGAGATTTATTCCCAAGATCAATGATAAAGTTTGCCTGCATTGAGTTTTGTGGCCCTATGATGGCTTTCACTCCGGTATTTTTTATTAGGTATAGAGCTGTGTTTCGAAAGCCCAAAAAAGGAAAAACCATGATTTAGTCTCCATGCATATAAACTCGATGACTAGCCAATTGGAAATCAGGGTAAAATATAGCACTTTCCAATGCATCAGTTTAAGATTATTGAACTACAAAGAAATGCTAGTGATCTACAAAAAATGATGCAGTCAATCATATCAATCGAGCGTATAAGGAGTATGTAAAAGTGACTGCACGCAGAGTTTTTGTTTAGAATATGTATGTCCTGTTCCTCATTTTAAAAAATAGTGGAGCTCATTACTAGAAAATAATTTTTTTTACATGGGTTTTAGATTTATCCATTTTTTTAAAAGGAGTGGGCGGAGATTTTACATCCTAAGATTGCATAAATAATTTTCCTTTTTTAATAAGCAACCAAAAACTTTAGCAATTAAATGTAATAATCTGTAATGTTCTTTAAGAGAGTTCTAGTAAATTGATACAAGTGCATTATTCTGTCAAATGTTCATTGTGTCACCTGTGACACATGATCAAGAACGACTCCCACTAATTGTGTGAAAACAAATCATGGGGGAGATGCTTGTGTTCTACTGGTTATTAGTAGGAAAATTGAATTGAATTGGCAAAAATATATATCGAAAGGAAGTTGTTACTAGACTATCTGAATTTATTGTTTAGATGAACCGTTTGACCTAGCAGTATCATGCTGGGCCAAGGTTCGTGGTGTGGCGATGAACCCAGTTGAGTATACTGTATACTCATGGAAGAGGTAACCACCAGCTTATTGGACATGCGAGAGAGAGAAGAGGGAAAGAGATGAAAATAAAGAAAAAATCTGGTGCATGTGAGTGTAGATGAATATTTATTGTATGTCCTATGTGGCAAAATCCTATTGGCTGCTTTGAAAACTTGGGCTTTCACCCATCTGTTGGGAGCTTTTCCCAATTATTAATTCACAAATTGCCTCTTAATAAAGTATTGAACACAAAAGAATAAAGAACACAAAAGCTATATTATAAGGATAATGCTAGACCCTGGCCTCCCGCTAGGCTATTTGATGTGTTATAATTTTTTTTTTGTTATCTTTTTATATAAATTTTTTAATACTTTTAAATATTTTAAAAAAATAAAAAAAATTCATAACATCATTAAAAAAAATTTCCTTAATCATGAAGTAAAAATATATATATATATAAATATTAGTCTAGGATTTGTTTTTATTTTTTATTTTTTTTTTACTTTGTGATCAAGAAAGTTTTTTTTTAATAATGTTGTGAATTTTTTTTATTTTTTAAAAATATTTAAAAGTATGAAAAAATTATATATTATATATAAAATTGCATCAAATAGCCTGGCGAGAGCTCCAGCGAAACCCCCAGGGGTGGCTTTATCCTATTATAAAATCTAGTACTCTTTTTACCTATACTACACTTCTGTATGAGAGAGAGAGAGAGATTACGTACCTGCAACAGCAGCTTGGACAACATCATTTCTGGAGTCCCTGGGGTTGAGGACCAACCTAGTTTTGTAGTGAGTATGAGAGGCATAGAAGTCGGAAAGAGCCATGTTGATGCAACTCATCCCGACCTTCCCGTTTGGCCCATCGAAGTCCAAAACCACACCCACATCAACTGGGGTTAATGTCGTGTTTTGTGCCTTGGCGGCCTTGATAATCCTTTCGGAAAGAACAATGAAGAACATGAATAGATAACAAGCTGAAACTCTGGGAGGGACGTTCCAGCTCATGATCATGGTTCGGTTTGAATAATGGACGACGACACCGGGAACATTAAACTTGGATATTTGTCTTGAATGCTGGAAACCTTAGACTTTCATGTCAAGCCCCGAGATACAGGTAATTTGAAAAGTAAGAACGTGTAAGGATGGAAGAATATTACGAAAACAAACAAACTAACAATTAAATGATATTCCACACGGACAAAAAGAAAAAAAAAAAAAAACTGATAAATCATTGTCAACTGATCTAGAAGGATAACGATCCAGTGATAATGTATGGTTGCTGAGAAATTTTATATGTGCCATTATAGAGAAGTCTTGCCATAACAGGTTAGTACAACCTTCTTAAATAACCAACTAGGGGGAGAGATTCTTGGGTGATAGCAAGATCATAACCATAAACATGCACTAACTTAAGCATTGGAGGCATCGCCTACTAGGTACCCTGAGTTTTTCTTTCTAGTTGCAGTAGGTTGTTAGGACGTGCAGTAGGCATACTGAAAACTGCATCAACAGTTTGGCGCCACCAAGAAACGGAGCAGTCAAGTTTGCATTCGTCGCCAAAGACTATTTTACGAAGTGGGTAAAAGCAAGGGGTTGGAAACGATTAAGGCTAGCAATAGGACTGTTCATCCAGGTCGTGTTTTTTCCCGGCCCGGTCTGGAACCTTGGAAACTGGATTCCAGTTCGGAGTTCTAGCCCGGATTTGTTCCGGGCCGGAACTTGGGTTGCAAAACCAGGGTACACTCGGTTCGGGTACCGGGTTGTAAATCCGGAACCCGGGTTTACAACCCGATACCTTTTTTATTTTTTTTCAATTTAGTCTCTCAAATAAATCCAATAAAAGTGAAACAAACATATAAATCAAGCAGGTTCTCCAGGATTATTTGTTATATTGTTCCCTAGTCACTTCAATAACCTAAAAGTATAATAAAACGGAGTAAATAAGGGCGTGCTGCTGCTAAGTTTTTAACTGGCATATCATATTATCAAGAGCTAGGGGCATTGCATGATGAGCTGCCTGCTGAGCTTCATAAAGTTGTGACCCAAAGTAGTTGGGTCACATATTCAAGTTGCCACGTCGCTTCCTAATAATAGCCCACGTTTGCATATGTTGCAAAAATATAACTTTTAGTAGAATATGAAGGGGAAAAACACACGAGAGAGAGAGAGAGAGAATAAACACAAGTACAAATGATAAGCTCTAAGAATTGACAAAGGTATAGTTTCACCAGATTAAACTACATCCTACGTGTTCAGAAAACTACCCCAATTATTAGTAGGATAAAGGTAAGGGAAAAGGTAAAAGAAAAAAAAAACCCGGGTTCATCCGAGTTCCGGCCCGGGTTTGACCTAGGCTAACCCGACCCGAGTTTGAAACCTAGATTCCCTTGCCGGAACCTGGATGAACTCTAGCTAGAACATTATAACGTTCCTTTGGAAGTCCATTATGTATCGGTTTGACATACTACGAGCACTAGTATAGGACAACGGAAGGCTGTTCCACTATGACTAGTGTAGAGATTGGTGCGTAGAACTAAGTATCAAAGTTAAATACTCTTCTCCCGACCACCCCCAAGCTAACGGGCAAGTGGAGGCAACAAACAAGACCATGTTTAGCATGGTAAATAAGAAGCTTGTGAGCCAAAAAGGAACGTGGGCCAAAGGGTTCTTGGGAGTGTTGTGGGCGTATATGACCATTGTAATGACCTCAATTAGGGAAACACAATTCACGATTTCCTATGACAGTGATGTAGTGATACCGGTGGAGATCAACATGCCTAGGCATCGAGTCCAACACTATTGCAAAGAAATAAACAACAGAGGTTTGGAGGGAAACCTTGATTTAATGGAGGAAATGAGAGAAGAGGCATAGGTAAGGGCTGCAACCTATATAAGAAGAACTGCACATTACTTCAACAAGAAAGTCAAGCCTTGATCATTCAAGTTTAGTGATCTCATGCTAAGAGAAGTGAGAACGTTAACTATTAAGAAAGAAGAGGGAGGGCATCAACAAGTCATACCATCTAGAGGACATCAATGAGAAAAGACTACGCCACCCATGGAAAGCTAAACACTTTAAAAGGAATTTCATTTAGATGACTTCATTTAATTTAAACATGCAATAAAATAACCTTTCTATTAGTCTATAATATTTGGTGCAGATACTTATTGTATTCACCTTCAAACAAGAACTATGACGCTCTTCGAACAATCAAGCTTGGTGTTAGTAACACACATGCAATTGGAGTTAGACTTCACCCAAGTAGTGGCTGAGAAAATCTCCCTCACACTCATCAAGCTGGGTGTTCATGAGATATGGGCTAACACTTGAACTCGGTGATCAAAGGCTAACAATGCGCATGTGATCGGGTTAGCCTTTGCCTAAGCAGCAGTTGAGAACATCTCCTGCCCATTCATGAAGCCTGGTGTTAGCAATGCACATGCATTCAAGGCTAACACCCATACCCAACGATCAACAGCTAACAATGTGCTTGTGATCAAGGTTAGATTTTTCCCAATCAGCGGTTGAGAACATCTCTTGCCCATTCATCAAGCCAGGTGTTAGCAATGAGCAAGTGATTAAGGCTAACACCCACACCTAGAGATCAAGGGCTAACAGTGCGCATGTGATCTAGATTAGCCTTCTCCTAAGTAGCATCCACATTCGCTAGAGGAACAAAAAAAAAAAAAAAGGCCAACAACAAATAACTAGAGGTAAAAAATAATAGGTACACAATGTGGCAAGCCTGAACCGAACAAACTCGAAATAGGATACTAAAAGCTAACATATCAACAATACAGAGCAAGACATAGAAGGTCAAATTCTAAACAAAATATTACATAACATAGTAAGTTATCACAAGGAATGAACCTATCAAAAACCAAGAAAGAATATTACAAGACAAAATATTTCAAGAATAGGATACAAAATAATAGGAGGAACAATCCCAAGCTCAAACCTAAGGAGCCGAGCTGCTTGTTGGAGGATGGCGAGGCGACTGGTTCAGGAAAGCATTGGGCATTGCATCAGCATCAGCCCAGAGAGACTCCAGGAAGACTATGGTGGCCGAGTCAGAGAGAACGACCTTCAGATCCAAACTCTTTAAGTTTGCCCCCAGGTGCATTAACAAAAACCTCTTTTACGTCCTCATCCCAAGGTTATATCCATCCCTATATGATCAGTCACAAACCCGAATAGCCGTGGAGAGTTGAGGGGAATGGCAGACAATCTCACCCCTGGAGGATCTGAGCTCGATGCCCAACTTGTCAACACACTGCTGAGACTTGGCAATTTTCTCATTCACAATTTTAGTTACGCACTGGAGCTGGAAGTAATGCCCATCGAATTGTTTGAGCTCCTTCCTAGTATATTTGAGCCTAGTCTCTGACTAGGCCAATTCTCCACAGATGACATCGAGGTCCAAATAAAGACTTCGGTGAGAGCCTTTAGCCTTTGAAGCTCTCTCCACGTAAGGAGAGCAACACCTTCTCGCTTCCTTTAGATTGGCCTCCAGTCTATTACCATGATTGTGTTATGCCTTCAACACATCTTCCAAAAGTGTAGATGCATGCTTGGCCTCTCGCTCACACTCTAGAGCTTGTGTCAAGTCACTCTCCTCCCTCTCAAGATAGGACTTCTCCACAACCAAGGTGCATTGAAGGCTAGAAACCTCAACCTTCAGGATAGCAATCTCCACCTCCTGGATGCGCGAGTGAGAGTACAGCTAGGAGTAAGCATCATCCAATTTTCCTTTTCCCTCATTGCCTACAAAATAGCTTGGTGAGCTCCATCCAAGAAGGAATGTGAAGATTGAACTTAGTCCCCCAAATTGGATTGGCAACGAGCAACCCAGTGGGCTAAAGAGTGTAACCCTTGCAACAAACAACACATATGAGGTAACGACACATAGACAAAATGACATAAACTACTGACAAGGTTAAGTCACTCAAGTTCTCAAGCAATCTGGGTGACTAAAGGATCTGAAGAGTTTCCCAGAAGTAGTGTAGATGTAGAAGGTTGAGCGGGACAAGGACTGGACTCCCTAGTAGCTGCATTAGGTAAAGAAAGGCTTGTCTGTTTGGTGGGAACTACCAAGAAAGTAACTAGAGAGGATAGTGTCGAAGGTGCCATGGGTTGATTTCACTACAACTCAACAAAACCATGAGCTCCCTCAATAGTAGTGAGCAAACACAAGCCGGGAAGGGGGGGACTGCGAAATTTCCTCGTCAAGGGTAGCGATGGACAGGGATTTTCCCACAAGAGAAGTGGCCACTGCCCCAACAAGCTTGAGAGTTTTCCAACCAGAAACAATGATTAGTGTTGATGAGGACGCGCCAACAACAACCTCTGCCATGGCCTTGGAGACGAAGGGAGCACTCTCTATCGAAGAAGAAGACAACAATTCAAACCTTTCAAACAAGCTATTAGGAAAAGAGCTTGGGAAGAAATAGAGAATCGAGTTAAAGAATGATGAGTCTAACACTGAGTCCAAGTCCTGAGCTCCTTGGTCAATTACCTCCGTGAGGTGGTCAAGGTATGCCGATGGAGGTGAGCGTTGAGTCTCTTTGCAGCCATCGGCCAAATGGACAGTGGTCGATTGAGGGCATCTTGTGCCTTTCTTTGGATAGTGGGGTTGTGGCAAGCGCATTACCCACCACAAGTTCTAGCACCCTCAGTGTAGAGTCATTTCCCTTTAGTGTCCAATGGAGTAGGTGTAGGCCTTTTCTGCCCACAAAAGGGCCTTAGACCCTCTGAACTAGGTGTTTGATGCTCTAAGACTCACGATCAATCCAGTGACAGCAAGAAATGGTCTATGCTATCTTGGGTGAGGATCACATTGGAATCAACAACATTTGGGTTTTACTCAACTCATGAATAAACAATACCCAAACGTCCTGACTCTCCCTGAGTGAGAGTAATTTCAAAATCACAACCATCAGGAATATGACGCCACGAAGCCCTCACTGGAGCAATGTGGAATATGAACATAGAAGAACTTGTGAGCAATGAGGTCGAGGTTCTCCTCCCTCACAATGCAACATGATAACATAATCCTCCAGGCACTAGGTAAAAGTTGGGTTGGAGCCATGTTGAAGAAGTCCAAGATATCGCGAATGGGGCGACATAAGGGGAGTCTTAGCCCCATTGAAAACATACCAATGTACAATCCAATGTACTCGACGACCCCCTTAGAGTTGACGATGCCATGGCGGGAATCAGGAAGGATCATGTCCACCAAATCGGGAATGAGGTACAAATCCCTCATGGAATCTAACTTCGTCTGGGTGGTGTTAGTAGTCCAACGACAACTCTCGAAGGCCATTGGTTGCGAGGAACCATCATCATGGGATTTGATAAAGGGCCTACGTGGGCGAGAAGACCGATAGTCAAAGTGGGAAGTATTTCTAAGAGAATGAGATGATTCGGAGGAAGGAGATAGAAGTTAAGCGGGCATAAAGACTGTAAAGGTAGATAAAAAAAAAACAATAGATGAAGGGGACACTCAGGGCATGGGAGGAGAACAGAAAAGGTTAAGGAAAAAAGGTGATGGCAGTTATGGGAAGGCTGAATGGCAAAAGGTGCAGTGGTTGAAACCAAAAGGAAAATGCTATGTGTCACGAGTAGGAAAAGCATGCTGAACAAATCCTACATTCAGCTAGATATCCACGTTGCATAGACACCATTAACAGCCAAATCATGCCAGAGAAGGTAACATACAAAAAGTAAGCACTGAGAATCATATCTATGGAGAAGTCTTGCATAATAGGTCAATGCAACCTTTATAAATAACCAGCCAGGTACGCACCTTAACGGGAGAGGTTCTTGGGTGATGGCAAGACCATAACCTTATGTTGACTTAAGTGTTGGAGGCATCCTCCATTGGGTACTCCGAGTTCTTCTTTTTGGTTGTATGTTGTTAGGGCGTGTTGAAGGCATGCTGAAAACTGAATCAATTGTAAACATATAAACTAACGTGGCTTCATGTAACATATTGTATGCACTTTACAATAAAACTAGCTTTATAACTTGAGGTATCACATCAAGTCACATTGATATGTGAGTTTATTTTTATGAAGTCTTTTTGTGACTAAAGCATTTATCTTGTTCTTAATTAGGATATAGATCACTCAAATTTCATAATTTGATCCTTGCTATAATACATGGAATATTGTTTGGTTGATTTGTTCAAAAGTGGAGAGAGTTTTGTGCACTAATATTGATAGCTCGGAAAACCAGAGTGAGATTATGCAAGGGGTAACTAAATAGGGTAATACTATATATTATACTTTTATCTCACTTTTCTTCAGTAATGCTGATATACATATAATAGTTTACTAATCCTTGATTTTATTTTATTTTTTGTTAAAACATAAAGTTTTAAAGGGGAAAATAAGCTTTTAAAACAGATAAAACAATATGATCATTTTTTGCTTAGAAACATTTTGGCCTCCGCCTGCCCCCTAGCTAGAACGGCAGTATTTTGTAGTAAAATATGACCCCGAAGTGAAATATGACCGTTTTTGTGATTCATGAGGCATGTTCTTAATTTTAGCATGCACATCCTAATCATATGAATGCATCCTCGTTTTGAAATATCACGACATACAATGGAATAGCTAGCTAGATGCCATTAAATGCCTGTAACTTCGTTTACCTTGACTTGATCAAAGTCTTTATGGCTGTATTCTTAGCTGTCACACTTTTTTTTTTTTAAATTAATTGATTTCTTCTACTCATTATTCCACACATTTGGTAAGAAAAAAAATAAAAAAATAAAAAAATAAAAAGATAAAAAATTTATACATAATGTGTGATGTGAGGATGATGAATATAATTTTTCTTATTTTTATGAGTAAAAAAATTGATTGAATTGTTTCAGAATAAATATTTTAATTAAATTTGTTCTCTATATATAATAACTTTTTTTCTTGTTGTTATAAAACAAGTTTTTTTTTTTCATTTTAATTGTTATTCTTTTAGATGTAAATAAACTTTTCCTATAATCCTTCAATTAAGGAATAATACCTTAATTTTAAGAAAAATGTTACTCTTATCAATAATTTCTATCATTAATTTTTACTGCTTTGATTTTTTTATTTTATTATTTTTTATTTAATGATTAAGTAAATATTTTTTAATAATATTATATTTTTTTTATTTTTAAAAAAATATTTAAATATGTTAAAAAAATAGATGTAAAAAAATATAAAAAAAAACAATAAGTGAATATTACACTAGCAGTAGAGGGAGCGGGAGCTCCGCACCGCTCTAATTTTAATTCCTCTGTGACGGCATCAAATTAATGCATGTCTTGTTAAGTCCTTGAAAAAGTTGCCATCAAATAATATATCATTTCAAACATTAATGCTAAACGCGTAGTCTCCTTTAATTTCTTTGTTTGCCTCTCTCTCTCTCTCTCTGTGAAAAGACATGCATTCAGTGTACGTAGTTGGCTTAAACTCTTCATGATAAGGATTTATTTGTAAAGTAATGGATACACCCACACACATTCTATAATACATTCTATAATAATGAATTAAAATGAGAGCGTTTTAATAAAATATTATTACTTTTATACAATATTTTATCAAAATATTTCTCATTTTAACACATTATTGTAAAATATATTGTAAAATATATTGTGGATAAGTTATTTTTCTTATTTGTAAGAGCTTTGGAAAAAGATGTTCTTCAGGGGCTTTGATTGCATGGGGACAACCTTAGGAAAGGCCTAAATGGCTTAAAGTAAATGTTATTTCTTAGAAAATGCAACAAATAACTTTGATATTAATCAAGTTTAATAACTTGGAGAAACAAAGATCTCCAAAGAGTCCATATTTTATTATCTTCAATAATACATGTTGATGTGTCACATTTCTAGCAGTTGCTTTTATCAATCATGAGTAATGCTACATACATTCGTGGAATGTGTAAGCGTTGTGTAATCGTTTTGAAAAGAAGTGAAGTCTACTATTAAAAAATTAATTTTTTTTATGTTAGTCATGTATTTATATACTTTTTTTAAAATAATTACGCGACATTTACACACTCACGACTGTAACTATCATTTCAATAGATCTTTATTCTCATTCCCTCTTTTAACAGTTGGAGCCATTTTTATTGGGGAGCAATAGTAGGGATCCTCGATCATTATTATGGAAGTGAACGGTCCACAAAATTTAATAACGACATGTTGGTCTTATCTTTGATATGGGGCAATTGAAATTGACGTCCTACCGGAAAAGTTTACGAACCCATCAAGGAGTTATCATCAGAAGACAATCCTCCAAAGTATAGGGAAACCACGATAAGAGATTACAGTGTCCACCTCCAAGGAAAGGGCCCTGATGGGACTTCTGCACTTCAGGCTTTGAACTCTTATGAAGTGATATGAAGAAGTACCGTCAGTATGAATATGTGTTTTGGGTTGGATTTCCCAATTTTTCGAATTACCATATTGCTATATTATCGAAAGAATAAATGTTAGGGGCCAAGTCTACCGTATAGAAGAGTAGTGTTACAAGCTGGGCAGCAACTTTAATTATATGTACTCTACAAGTTCATTTATTAAAGAATTCAGGGGTGAATTATTTACATTTTTATAATTGAGACCTAGATTTTAATTTTCAGGTTTGATGATGATTTGTTTATTTATTTTTTTCTAAATCTTTGAGAAGAGAGTGTGAGCTCTGAACAAGATTCTCAATAATTTTTTACCAACATTCTCAATAATTTCTCAATAATATTAATATTATTCATATATAAGTTATCACGTCTACTAAGGCATTAAATACAAAGAGATTAGAAGTGTTTTATCTTATTTCATTTTATCATTATAATTTTTTTTAAATTCTGACATAAAATATAATAAATAATATAATATTTTCAAATCTTAAAATAATAATAATATTAAAAAATAATATTCTAACAATATATTTTTTTAATTTTTAACTTTTATCTAACTCATTTCATCTTAACTCACTGAATAAACGTACGCGAAGTGTAACCACATTTTTCTTTGAAAACTGTATGGACACTATAATTTTTGGATAAAAAAATCTTCACAACCTCTTACTATTCATCTACACTCCACACTCCATATTTTTTTTATCAAATATTTTTTATATGAATAGTGAATAGAAAATTTGAAATAGTTTAAAAAGAATAAAATCAAATTTAAAAAAAATATATTAAAAAATTAAAAAAATTTAAAAAAATGTAGAGTGTGGAGTATGGTAAAGATTATATAGCAAAACCCGCATGCAGTTATATATGTGATATATATTCTGATTCTCATTTGCTCAAGTTAATTGCACTTTCATTCATCTAATATAGAATTAGGCCGCTCACATGTTAACGTCAATCTCCCTCCCAATTGCAACCAATTTTTGGACATATATTGATAATCGTAGTCAACAAGTCTGGCGGCTTAAAACAAGAAACGATCACGTGGTATAATAAGACCTTTTTGTCAGGATTCAACTACTTGTTGAAAACTTCCACACGACTTTGTCAATGCTGTTGCCCACTGCACGCATATATACAAATTCATCATCCTGATTTTTATAAATTGTTACCTCACTTTTCTTATTAAATTTTTTATAAAAATAAAAAATAAATATTTTTCTATAATATCATAATAGATTAATCTATGATTGATGATGAATTCATGCAACTTACCGATGATGGTATCGAAAATACCGACCTATACGTTAGGGAGCGTGTTGAGAAATCCCACACAGTTTAAAAACAAACTTAACCCGATTTTTATAAGGAATTATCTTACTCTTCCTATTAAGTATTTTATGAAGAGAAATGAGTGTTTCTATTATATTAGTCAATAATGTAAGTTACAAGTTTTGTTTAAATTAAGAGTTATGCTTGGCTGTCGCCTAGCAGTGATTGCTGGGTGTGCCCTATAGGCCTAATTCTCCTTTCCAATTTTTTTTCTCTTTTCTTATTCATAATTTTTTTAATATATTTAAACATTTTAAAAAATATAAAAATATATTAATATACTAATAGTCAAATTTTTAATTAATAAACAAAAAAAAAAACAAAATTAAACGTATAAGCGATCAAAATGAGGTAGTAAAATAAAATAGCATAATAGCATTATTCTTAAATTAATTAATTGTGAAATAGATTATAAAAAAATTGTACGAACCATATGGATATATCATTAAAGGAAAGGACGATGCTATAGCCCTGCTGGAGGCTCTCGCTGGGGCTTAGCATGATTTTTTTATGTTTTCTTTTTAAGTTATTTTTTACATAGATTTTTTTTACACTTTTAAATATTTTTTAAAAGGAAAATAAATTTAAAACATTGTTAAAAAACACTTTCTTAATCAAAAAATAAAAAAAGTCATTAAAAAATACTTATTTAATCACGAAGTAAAATATTTAAGAAAGTATTTTTTTAATAATATTGTGATTTTATTTTATTTTTTAAAAATATTTAAAATTATTAAAAATATCTATATATAAAAAAAAACTAAAAAAACATATATAAAAAAGTACTAGAACCCAGCAGGAGCTCCCAGACACTCCAGACTCTACATTTTTTTAAATTTTTATTATTATTTTCTTTTATCGAATTTTATTATATGAATAATGAATAGAAAATTTGAAATAATTTAAAAAGAATAAACTCAAAAAAAAATAAAAATTAAAAAATTAAAAAATTAAAAAATATTAAAAAATATGGAGTGTGGAGTGTGGTGGAGGTTGTGTAGCAAAACTCATAATTGAAAGGTTTCAATGAATCCAAGACTGGCGTTCCGTGATATTGTGGTAGACTGTTTTGTTTGTTTCACGACTTCTCTCAGTTCTTGAATCCAAGACCGGTGTTCCATGATATTATCGTAGTAGACTGTTTCGTTTGTTTCAAGATTCCTCTCAATTTATCTAATTTTATTTTATGTGATAACTATATATTTTTTTAATTTTCATATAAAATAAAATAAATAATTTAATTTTTTTAAATCTTAAAATAAAAAATAATATCAAAAAAATATATTTTAATAATATTTTATTAAAAAACAAACGAGAGTTGTAGTGCCCCCGTCCTTTTTGGCCACATGCATACCTGCAACGCGGAGTTGAATTATTCAGTCCATCTACTAGAAAATTATTTATTTATAATTAACTATTTCTTATGAATATGATTATCTTCTATTAAAATAAATCTATTTTTACCATAAATAATCATTATTATAACAAATAATCCTCATAAATAATCGTTTTATTTAACGAGCTGGGTGTTAATTTATAGACCACAAGGTCCGTTGTCCCCGAACTTCCAGATCTGTTACCAAACAAGAGGAGGAAAATGGTGAGAGCCGAAGTTGCAGCTACACCAAAGCCAGATCACTACGATAGAGAAAGTGAATTGAAGGCTTTTGACGACACAAAAGCCGGTGTGGAAGGACTGGTAGATGCTGGGGTTACTGAGATCCCTCGTATATTAATCCATTTACCACCGGACAGCTTCGACAAGAACTTAGTTTCTGACCATGACAATCAGTTCGGCACAATTCCTGTCATAGATCTCAAAGGCATCGAAAAAGATGTAACAAAACGCAAGGAGCTGGTTGTGGAAGCGGTTCGTGATGCATCAGAGACATGGGGTTTCTTTCAGTTGGTGAATCATGGGATCCCTGTGGGTGTTCTGGAGGAGATGATGGAAGGGGTGCGGAGGTTCTACGAGCAAGATACTGAGATTAAGAAAGAGTTCTACACTCGTGACTACATGAAACAGGTTGTGTACAACACCAACTTCGATTTGCATAGTGCACCGACTACCAATTGGAGGGATTCGTTTTTGTGTTCTATGGCTCCTAATCCTCCCTAGTCAGAACAACTGCCAGCTCCATGCAGGCCGTATATATATGTTCGTGCTATGCAATTTATACTTTTTTTTTTTGGATTATTTTAATTTATAAGATACATCTAGATTGAATAGAAGGACAAAAAACCTACCCGTCATTTTTTAATGAGATAATGGGTTCGTTCTTTAAGTTCTGATTAATAAAGGGATTTTAATGTTTATTTTACTGTTCAATAGTTAGCCATGGCATGAAATTTTTGTAAAAAAAACATTAACTATGAAATCCTTACTTTTGTGGACTCGATCCCCGGCCCCTGATAAATATTTATTTATAATTTGGAGACTTCAACGTTTACCATAGTCTATAGAGACAGGAGAATGACATATTTCATCTTAATATATACTTGTAGAGACATACTGGAAGAGTACTCCAAGCAAGTGATGGAGTTGGGAATTTCATTGTTCGACCTATTGTCGGAGGCTCTTGGGCTAAACCCCAAGCACCTAAATGGCATCGATTGCGCTGAGGGGCTCCAAGTTCTTTGCAATTACTATCCCGCTTGCCCACAGCCAGAGTTGACATTGGGCACAACTCAGCACGCTGACAATTCCTTCCTTACTGTGCTTCTGCAAGACCATATTGGTGGCCTCCAAATTCTTCATCAGGACAAGTGGATTGACATCCCCCCCGTGCCTGGGGCTCTTGTTGTTAACGTTGGAGATCTTCTACAGGCAAGCCTCTTCACCTGAATATTGTACATGTCTTCTCGGGTATTAATTGTTACTGGATTTGGACATCCTCAAATATTGCACCTCCTTTTCCTTTATTTTACTAATCACATGCACTTCATATTTGTCAATGCATGGTAATTACATACATATAATCTCTTGGTCTCACGGACATCACTACCAGAGAGTTGCAGATTCCAGCAGGCCAGGGCATTAATTTGGGTAGCTTGTGCTGTGCTCTTTTTACTCTCTTATTTCTCTTTCTGCGATCTTGTCATTATGATGAAAGTGAACGATGTTTCGTTTCAGAGATGAGATAAGATGGTTTTAGATAAAAGATGAAAGTTGAAAAAAATATTATTAGAATATTATTTTTTAATATTATTATTGTTTTGAGATTTGAAAATTTTAAATTGAAATTTAAAAAAATTGAATTGTTTATTATATTTTGTGTGAGAATTTGAAAAAATTATAATAATGAAATTAAATGAGATGAAATACTTTCTGAATCCAAACAATGCCTAATTACAATACACAATTTATTAACGACGTATTGGTCTTATCTATGTTATGGCCGGGCGCTTCAATTAATTGACGTTAATGTCATTGATCGTTAATTGGTGTCAAAACTTTCTCATTAAGTACTAAGGAGAACATTCTACTTTTGATACTGTTTAAATACTAATGATACAGCACTAGCTACTTTTGTTTTGTTTACTTTAATAGGGGTGGTTCAGCTAAATTTCTTGGTATTTCTTAATTTGGATGCTACAAATTCAAGACTGGCCTTCATTTTATGTAGCTGCCAATTTCAATTTGTAACTTTTTCTCTCTGGTTTCTTCAGCTTATAACAAATGATAGGTTTAAGAGCGTTGAACACAGAGTATTGGCCAGCCTGGCAGGTCCTAGAGTGTCTGTGGCAAGCATTTTCTGCACATGTTTTCAGCCGGCCGGAAAAGTCTATGAACCCATTAAGGAATTATTATCAAAAGACACTCCTCCAAAATATAAGGAAACCACAGTGAGAGATTACAGTGTCTACTAACAAGAAAAGGGCCTTGATGGGACTTCTGCGCTGCTGCATTTCAGGATTTGAACTCTTATACATGTTTCCGGTTGGATTTCGGGATTTCTCGAACTACTTGTGTGGTCAAATATTGCTATATTATCGAAAGAATAAATGTTAGGGGCCAAGTCTACCATATAGAACTTAGAAGAGTGTTGTTACAATGGGAACAACTTTAATTATATGCACTCTACAAGCTCATTTATTATATGTACCCTGTAAAATCATATGGCAGTCCATGCGCAATGATCTTTTTTATGGCTATGCCGCGATCGATGATAGGTACTTAATTTATTTGGAACCTTCTGAGGATTTTCTATGGAGAATGGCCATAATTTATTTGAAGCAGGATCGTCATATGTACTTGAGGGGTGATTTTTTTGTTTTCCCCCCTCTTTTGGTGTCCTGAGCGTTAGCGAGTTCATGTTCTAAGAATCCTTTATAATGCAGGGCTGACTTTTTCTTCTTTTCTTATTGTCCTTTTCTTTCCTGAAAATGAGCAAAGTCTCCAACATAATAGGTGAAGCATGCGCAAACATCTTATAAAAATATTACTTCAGGAAGTGCCATCTAAAAGACTAGCTAGTACATTGTCAATGCCTCTGTCAGGCCCTCCTGGCCCACGACCACTCAGCCTTGAATCCAAGACGTTGTCGTTTCAACTAAGTGCCTTCCCATTCAGCTTTTCTTTTCTTTTTCTTCTCCTCCTCCCCAAAAACTCCTCACAATTTTCCCTCCCCCACGCCCACTTCTCAGTCCATCAGTTTATCCAAACCGAAAACAACCCCACCCAGATCTCCATCTTCCCCACGTCCACGCAGTTTTAAAATTTATCTTTTCCTCCCGTTACTCAAATCCCTCTTGCCATTATCCTTCTTCCTTTCTTTTTCCTTTCCTCTCTTCATTACAGTTAGTAATTGTTAGAATAAAGGAATTGAAAAGATCATTTTTCATTGATGACAGAATGTTTACACAGTGCTCTATTTGTAGATTGGAGCACGTCCAGATGAGTCTGGTATTTCTACAAACGTATGGTGAGCTGGTGCTTTACAGCCAGTTGTCCAATAGTACTGATAACCGAAAGATGCCTTTTGATACAAACAGAATTTGTAGAAGAATTATTCTAACAGAATCACAAAAAGATATTTCCAGAAGATTCTTGCAGCTGAGGTGGCTTGAGGTCCTCGTTTGTTGCTGAGCTGGGGCATTGTAGTTTGGTGTGCTGAGAGCTGGACTGAGAGCTGGAAGAATGTGAAATGTTGTCAGTAATTCGCTCGCACAAAGCCCTTCATTGCAGAGCATCATCAGCCTCCCTCCCTGTTGCGCACCATCACCACCAAGGCGCCATCACAAGTGGCCCTCGTTGACGTTGTTGCATGTTGGTCAGTCTGCCGAAGCCTCGCTCAGACGAAGCCGAAACTTGAGGCCAAGTGCAGTGAACACTGCACCACAACCAGTAACCACCACGATCCCGACGTGAGCTGCCTTGCTCCTTCACAGCAGCCAACCACTGGAAACCACCTCCCACAACCATGGCAAACAACAAACCACCGTTTTGCCAAGCCAAAACGCCCCTGTTTTACTGCACCCGAAATAGAGCTTCCGCCAATGCCTTGATCGAGAAGCCCGCAAGCCCACAGTGCCTTTGCACCATCCCAGCAACCATGCCCAACCTCGTGCCACCGTGAGCTGCCCTCACACGGTATCTCCACCCCTCCCGGATGCTCCCTTGGTAAAACTCTCTCTCTCTCTCTCACTACGTTCCTTCTCTCTCCACCGCGATCGAGTGACAATTTCCTCTCCATCTTCCTCTCTTAGTGCTCCGCCTCCAAGCTCGCCGGAGAATTCATCTCAGCTATCCATCTCCGTCGACGTCCAACTCTGTGCCCCAGTTGCAGTTGATCCAGCACTCTCTCAGTGAGCAATTAGTTTTTATGTACGTATGTTCTGGTTCTTTTCTGTTTCAGAAACTTTGTTGGTAAATCTTTTTTTTAACTTCCCAATTTATTTCCTAAAACATCCTTGAGGTGAGTTTTATATTTATAAGTCTAGTGCTCATTTTATGAGAGTTTTAAACTTTTATTTTTTTAAAATATATAGCTTATAGAGTTGAATTATAATTTTAGTAATATATATATTTTTAAATATAAATTTTTGAAGTGAACAGTAAGTACAAATATTTATTTTGAATCCATTTAAAAGAATATTTTTTATTTAAACAAAATTATGATTTTCTTCTTATAATGATTTTGATATAATTATGTTATTTAGTTTTATATTTTATAGTTAGACCTCAATAGTAAATGAGTTAGAATTTAATACTTTAGTCAAATATTAAGTTGGATATTGAGAAATTTAGGAATTGATGATATTTTTAGGGATTGAGAATTCAGGTTTTTAAAAAATTAAAATAGGTTATTTTAGCATCTTAGGCTTAAACATTGAAAAGCGTGTTCGATTGAAAATTTACTAAAATTACGTGATTATTTTATAGGTGACGATTAATATTTGTAAGATATTGTTGAATAAATTTTTGAAAACTAAGAAGTCCAGGTATGCGGCGTTCCTATATTAGTTTTGTACAAAAGAAATGAAATAGGGTTGACTTTGAAAATATGTATGTTTATCTTTGAAAAGAAATCTGGAAAACGACCTCAGATGTTTGTTATGCATATGCATAAATCTTATATAAGAGAAAGTATTTTTGTCATGACTGCTGTAGACATGAGTTGATTTTAACATTCTATTTCTAAACTGTGAAAAAGAGCGAATATAAGATCCCAAAGGTTTTCCTTTGATTAAATGAAAAAGTTTTGTGCCTATTATTCTTTGATATGTGAAATGTTCTAAAATTGTTCAGTATTTAGTTTTTGATATGATGTGTCATCTAAAAATTTTGGCATGAATTTCTGATTCAGTATCTAAATATGATCTGGTTCCAATGATGTTTTACTCTTTTTATGTTAAGGCCTAGCCACGGGTATAATGATGGTTTATAACCCTACCACTGAGGTTAAACATGGGGCCCAACCACGGGTATAATGGTGACTTATAACCCTACCATGTGGGTCAAACATGGTATTTGTCCCGATGTGATACTCTGATATGCTACGAAGATGAGGTTTCAGTCTAAGATATGCCAAGGAATTTTTGAAATAAGAAAGTTTTATGAACATTTCGCTCTGACTTTTTGATAATGTGTTTCAGTTTATGCATTCTGAAAGTAAATATGTTGTTTCTATTTTCTAAAAGTAAATGTTTTGATATGCATACCGAATTTTGTAAATGCTCATGTTTACATATTAGTATATGTTTACTGCTTCCTAAGTTGTTGATAACTCACCCCTTATCTCCACAATATTTTTCAGATATTTTGATGGTTCAGCTGATGATCAAGATTATGAGGCATTGGGTGAGATGATTTAAGTATAGTGGATTAAGCATAGAAAGATTTTATGAGCTTGTTGATTTTTATTAAGAACTTTTATTGTGTTATGATGACTTGACAATTTGAAAAATTGGTTATATTGAGGAAATTAGTTTGAATTGAAATTTCTATATGATATTGGGAATTTGGACTCTATTATTATCTTGTTGGAATGTGAGTTTAAGTGATAGGAAGTAACTCTCCGACCCGTGTAGGATCGAGCTGTTACAGCCTCTTTAGGGCTGGTTTGTTTATACAAAATTAAATTATCTCATCCCATCTCATATAATTATTATAATTTTTCTAAACTTCTATATAAAATATAATAAACAATTTAACATTTTCAAATCCTAAAACAAAAATAATATTATAACAATATTTTATTCAACTTTTAACAAAACATCTCATCTCATCTAATTTGAAATGCGTAACCAAACGAGGCCAAAATATACTGTAGAATAAACAAAGCCTAGTTACATTGTCAGTTGTGCTGCAAAAGATATATATATATATATACAATTTCCGGAAATAAAAGTAGCCACAAAAACTATTTTCTATTGTAGTGTGATCAGAGTTTTAAATACCGTGCCGCTCCGGCTGGTATGGCCTTTATTTACCGTGCCGGGATAGTGACCGGTACAAGGAAGGTATATGCTTCGTATCGAGTCAAATACCGGTCGTATGGGTGCGTTTCGGTCAATACCAGCTAGTTTTCAATGTACTGGCCGGTTTCGATGTCAGGTCGAAATTATTGAATTTTTGTCATTAATATAAAATTCTGACATTTTGGTAATTTTCACTCCAATTCTCACATATGAAGACTATTTTCTTAACTATTTTTAATTCCATTTTCTCGATGACTGAAAATCAAATACCTACACTCATTTTCGTGATGAAGATGTGGGATTATTTTTTTAAATAGTTGGATTGAGAACTTAGAAGTATTATTAAGTTTTATAAATATGTGTTTTAACTTTTTAAAAATTGCATTGATGTTATTTTGAAATATTATTTATACAGATATAATTAATTTATTATATATAGACTATCTCGAAACGATATCCAAAACGGTACCAATATTAAAATATGTCGTTTCAGTATCTTAACCGAAACGATATTTAAAACTCTGAGTGTGATACACATACATACATAGCACGTCCTTAATTACCTCTTGTATCCTAAGATTTCTCCTATTCTGCCGTTTCATGGTCGAGCTTGATCTCCAAGAATAGAATAGAGAATTCATTGTTTGGAAAAATCTAATTGTAAACGATTCTGTGCACTAATACACGCACCCATTCAATGTGATTGGTAAAAAAGTAAACTTTATTGAAAACAATGCTAATTTGAATTTAAAATATGAAAGCAACATGATTAATATGCAGATTGGTATACAAATTTGCTTGTTACTAACAAAACTCTTCATGTTTTAGATCCAATGGTTAAAGTAGTACTATTGTTTAGGACAAAATGGTTCATTTCCCGTTGATTAAGAAAAATTCTACTTATTTTTACTTTTAATATCCCTCGAAGTACTGTATCCTATTTTGTCATGAGTATAGGATGGGTCTCTCGCCAATTCAAAATATAATAAGTTGCAATGTATACCTTTTAATTACATCACAAATTCTTTTTTTTTCCTGTCGCGCCTTAACTAAGAGAAATTATATTTTTAGTCATAGAATGTGTAAGGACTGCGCACTCATTTTGAAAAATATGAGTAAATATGATATCTACAAGAAAAAATTAATTTTTTAATAATGGACCCTACTTATTTTCAAAAAGAGCGTGCGACACTTATATAACATATGACTGTATCTAACATTACTCCATGAATCATTATGTTTCGAATTGAAACTTGGGAACGGATTTGGTACCAAATGGGGTTTAACGCTCCCCAATAGAAAGAGACCACGTCAGTCTAATACAACTTAAAACAGATGAGAATGAGCACATGGAGTTCTTGCCTCATCTGGTTGTCTTCTTTCCCATGTTCAATTTTCTGGTTGTCTTCTTGCCGTCAAGTTCATCGTGCCACCAACCGGTTAGAAGGACAAGTTAGAAGATATTCTCTACATGAGTCTGTATTAACTAGAACCTCCTCCCCTTACTCCCGGCTCCTCCCTAACCTCTGTACCTTCACTTTTTCTAACATTGAGAAACAAGAAAAAGAAATCTATGATCTAAAAAGTTGAGAGTTCCCGACTAGTAATGGCTAACATACACTCGATTCTATCCCAAGATCAAATGATGGAGAACTGGGTATCGGGGTTTTTGGGTGAGGAAACTCAAATTTCTGTTTGAGAAGCAAGGTAGCCTGCGCCTCCACCACTGCATCAATGTCAAGATCTTCATAAAAAGGATCCTCATTTGCATCTCCATTAGTGTCACAATGATGTAATGATTCCCTGCCTACAGCCTTTAATTGAAGCAAGAATTATGTCTCTAAGTTAATTGTAGGCGTTGCTTCTGATTGATATGAAACTTAAAAATTTCTTTTTCTAGTTTCCATCTCCTAATTTCCCTTTATGTTAACACTGGTTGTACATGGCACTTGCGAAGAGATCCTGCTCGTTTGAAAGGATTCTAAATTTCTTCCTGCTAACTTATTTTTGCAGATTCAGTTTGTGGCATTCAGAGAGAGTATAGGGTCTTGCCAAAAGAACTTCCATTTTCACCCATCCTGCTCATCGGAGTCGCAGAGATCGAACTAAAGGTGGCAAAGCGGCGATTGGCTGAGCAAATAATGCCTGTTGAAGGAGATTGATGTGTTATGGGAAATCGTGAGTCTTGGGAGAGAGGGTCGGCTCTCGGGGAGGGGTCTTGGGCGAGTTCACGAGGATCTGGAACAGGGTCCTGTGTTATGCAGTTCAACATAAATCCTATAGGAGGACAACAAGGCAACCCTTCATTCAAGGATGTTTTTTGGGCATTAGCGGAAGGATCGGTTAGAAGATATCATTGGAAAAATGATAGTTTTGAGTATAATTTTTCCGACCATACATATCTTTCTAATAAAAATCTCAAACGGTGGACAGAGCTGTCAAATTTAGCTAATGGTTCAATTGTTGTTTGAATCAATTGCAGCGAACAAGGCCGGCCGGCGGTCAGAATGGGGCTTCCTCGTGAGCCTAAAACATTATCGTTGTAATGAAAGATAGCAACTAACACTAACTGTTTCATCACGAGGTACACTTTCAGGGACGCCCAAAAATAATTTATAATTTTGTTGCCGGAGATACATTTAGAGCTCCGTCAGTCACTGAAGTCCTCTTGTAAAATATATGGCAGTCTCCGTACAGAGCAAGAAGGACCGAACTCCAAGTTGCAATCCAAAGCTGCACCAACCAAGCATCAAGCATCCCTGACCTGATGTACCCAATAGCTAGGGAATTGTATAGCAACAGGGGAAGACTTCATGAAGCATTAATGCACGGTTCATGACACACTGGAATAATGGTTTCAAGAGCAAGAAAACAAAAACCTCAACTAAAGCCCCCCATAATATATAGTTATTGAAGATGCATTTATTTATACATGACAAGGAATGAAAAGTGCATTATAACAGACTGTAGGTTCGCTAAGATTTGGCTCAAATACAAAAAGAATAATCAGATATGGGAACGTCACATTCCTAAAAGAAGAGGCCATTCATATCTAACTGCAAAAAGTAATCCTCCATTCGCTTATTATTGAGGCTGGATATGCCCTTTGGTCTAGGAATGATCATGAGAATTTCAACCAAATAAATAAATAAACATCCACACACACCGACCACTTTGAACAAAAATCTTTCAGTAAAGCACCTCATATCATGCATTTATATACACATGGAGAATGGTGTAGCTCACCATGGAGTCAATGTACAAATCTCTCTTACATTTCAAAAAGATTTCAATCAGGACATGAACCTTAGAAAATAACACCATAGACAACTCACTTCATGTCCTTGGGATTTTTTGTGTTCTGCATTGTTATAACAAAGATGTACTTTTTTTGGCTTTGCAAACTTTCTTTCAAATAAAAAGCCTACCTTCTCTTACATCTGGCTTTGAAACTGTTCCTATTGATCCCAGTAGTTCCTTAGCTGTGACATATGCAGGAGAAGCTCATCTCTACCCAAACCAGTGACACTGCTGGTCATGATCCATGGAGGATGTTCCCGATAATTTTGTCTTATCAGCTGTTGAAAAAGCTTGATGTTCTCATCGGGCCTCTTTCCTTTGCTTGACTTCATTTTGTCACACTTTGTGAAAACAAAAGTCAACGGTATCTGAAGCACACAGAAAAAAGGTAGAAATACCATGATAAGGACTGGGGTTAGCATTGTGGCTGTAACCAAGTGATAGTGAAAGTATCATCTTTAACACTACAGAAATCGTACATTGTTCCGTCCAAGCCAATTAGCACAGTCCAGGTCAATCTTCTGAGGCGGAACACTTGCATCAATAAGAAGAAGGACAGCAACAAGAGTATCTCTGTTTAAAAAATAGCCTTTGGTGAAAGATGACCAATCCATTCGAGAAGCATCTGGGGCTTTAGCAAACCTGCAAATGAATTGAACTGCTAAGCATCAATTTGGCTGAAGATATTCTATTATCGCGGGGTATCAATATCAAATATTGAATTGAAAGGAGAAACGAGATAATTAAGGTTTCCATTCCATCACATATATCCTTCTGTTATATGGAAATGGCCACAATTATTTCTCTATATTGTAATATTCATCTACAAGAATGGGTTCTAGACATGCGAAATAGGTCCCAAAACCCAACAAGCAATAAAACCTTCATTGCTATGGAAATTCCTTTCCCACTATAGTTTATTTTAACAGTCCAAAAGACCATAATGAGTGATCACAATATCCTTATCCAAATAATTTTTTTTTTTTTTTTATAAGTATATCCTTATCCACATAAATGATGCTTGATGTTCCATTTTCCATTCAGATATACTAACGCAGGTTCCTCTACATGTTTGATTTAAGACTAAAAGTGACTAGATGGTCATAAACCAGAAACAAACAAAAGTATGCATGTTGGTAATGTGAGAACTACAAAAGAGCAGAAGGAAGCAATCTTCAATATTCAGATGAACAAATAAATTTGAAAGGAAAACACTAGCACCATTTGGTTCATGATGCCCAGCCCCAAAGAGGAAAAGGACAATGCTCAGTTCTATTCACTCCCAGACTGACCATGTTCTGCAATTTTGACCTACCACAACCGAGGGAGAGATCAAATATTTTGACGGACTAGATATCAGACCCTCCACCGAAGAAGAATTGACAACATTCATGACCCTGTACTTGGGCTTTTGCCTCTTCCTACGACCAATAAAATATATTTACCAATTAAAAAAAAAAGAATTGACAACATTCAGTACAGAGAGAATCTGTGTCTCACGTACAGCAGTGAAACACTTCTGCAACAATATTTTTGTTTTAATCGAAAAGGAAATAAAGGGGAACAAGACCACTATGTAAGTAGTCCACAAATACTATGAACGTGATACTGCAATGCCACTTGCACATCGTCATAACAATCATTGGGTAAGGCAACCTTGAGAAAACTACAGACTAAATATTTTTGGCACCTCTTAATGGGTCCCAGCATAAAATCAAACCTTCACACACACACAAAAATTAACAAGTAATTTTGCAGGAGATAATTAACANCGAGCATTCAAGGAGAGCCCTATATATTTATTATCACATAGGAATATAACAGAAATCAAGAATCCAAGGATTATCAAGTCTCAACCCAAGTGTCAGCAAGATACACAGTCCTGCTAACCATACTCCAGTAGAAAGATCAAAACTTTCTGGAGATGAGTTCAAACGATATAGTATGACATGAACATATCTACACACAGACACAAATTGGCAAATCAAATCCTTGAAATGCACGTCAGTCTGTCTCTTCGAACTAACTATGCTTATATGCTACACATTGATCCACTAAATTCGCATAAAGAGGTTTAAAAAAATTAAGCTAAAAATTGAATTTTAAACTTGTTTAGAGTTTGTAGCCCGGACTTACCCATAACCAGGCAAATCCACAATATACCAGCTCTTATTTACCAAGAAATGATTGATAAGTTGGGTCTTTCCTGCACAAATAACACAACAAATTAGAAACAACCATAGACCAAATCCTATGAAACTACTAAAAAGAGAAAGAAAACACTAATTTTGTTTTGTGGGGTGGGGATGAATTAAAACCAAAACCTGGTTTCTTAGATGTAAGAGCAACTTCTTTCTTGCGAACGAGGGCATTGATAAGCGAAGACTTGCCAACATTAGAGCGACCCAGAATTGCAAACTCAGGTCGGTCATCCTTGGGACAATCCTTGGCCCTTCCACTGCTCTTCACGAACTCCACTTCCTTAATCCGGGCATCACCCGTGTAGGGTCCGACCACGATGTTCGAGCCGGGCAGGACCATGTCGTCGGTGACCTCGTCCGGGTCAATTCCGGGCGGAACGAACAGGATTGTCCGGACGAACCGGGCGGCATCGGAGATAGGTGGTGTTTGAGTGGTCTTCGAGGTAGAGGCTGAGGTTGCATTCTGGGTTGGATATTGGCGGCGGGTGGAGTGGGAGCGACGAGTTGGGATAGAGAGGGGTAAAGATGTGGATTTAGGCAGAAGTAACAAAGAAGGAGAAGGGAGTAGGCGGTTTCTCAGAAGTAACATTTTTGGTTCAGCTTTGGATGCTAATGCTATCGACGTCTAATCTCCACTAAAACACCAACTGCGACTACCTAAACAAATAAAAATCAGAAACTGGTCCAGGTTCCTGCCATTTTTCGGGATGCTTACTAATTGTGGTCGCGACTCTTTGGGTTTTTAAAAAAAGAAATCCTCGTTGTCTTCATGAGGGAACTTTATTTTCAGAGATTTTGTTTTTTCTTCTTATTTTTAAACCACTGCCACCATGTTCTGTTGATCACATTCTATACCAATAGTCATTTTTAAACCACTGCCACCACCAATAGTCATACAAATTGGTTTCCAAAAAAAATCAGCGACCACGCCTCACCAATGGGTCCTCAACAACAGGTAAATTACATGGTAGTGATGGAATTCCTTCTATGGTTCCACATGAGAAACCAGTGTAGAAAGAACTAGATAAACAATAAAAAATAGAACTTTGATAAGAACGCTAATTTTGTTTTGGAATATGCTTTTCAGGGAAAAGGAAATTCGAACGTTTTGCCAAGCCAGGGAATAAAACAACAATATATATTTGTTTTTTATAAGTATACAAAAATACAACAACAATATATGAGCTATAGAAAAGAGAACCTAAACTCATATGCTTCTCAAAACAGAAACTTACCGTGACCGTGGCAGCAGTTCTGGACGCACGGGTGATTTCCCTTCGATGAATGACGATGAAGTACCTGTCACAAGCGGAGACGCGAGGCTAGGGCTGTGTGAGGGGTGCTGTGCTCGAGCTTCTGGATGCAGACCGAAGAGAAGACCAACGCGTGAGAGGAGACACTTCAGTTCTGAAGTACTTCGAACAATGTACTTCTCTGAAGGGATTCTAGGGGCTGGGCCTGCCACAGTGGGCCGATGCTTTGGGCTGTCTAGCCTAGCTATTTCATTTAGCCTGTTATGTTATTTTATTTAGTCTGTTACGTTATTTTGGGTTGTAAGTGGGCATTGGGTCTTGAACTTTTTTCCTTTTCTTTTCTTTTCTTTTCTTTTCTTTTCTTTTCTCTTTATATATATATATACGTACTAATGGGCCCCCTTGGCCCTGGTCATGTCTGTTGGCAGCAGGTTCCTATTTGTATGCATATGATCAATTCCCAAAAAGACCCCTAGTTATACGTTGGGCTTATTTTTTATTTACTCTCTGAAGGATTCGTTTTTAGTATAAATATTATTACAGAAGACAGTTAAGGTTTTAAATTATATTGCTTATTATTATATTATTTAGTATAAACAATTTTATAAATAAATCTAAGTAGTAAGTGTTTAATTTATTTTCTTTTAACGCTTGAGATATGATTAAGTCTATTTTTATCAAATGAAGCTTTGATGTTTACTGTAATAGACTCTGTTATAATCATGTAAAGTAAATATTAAGCTGGAAGCGTCTTTGCATGTGGCCAACTTAGTTTTAATTGAATAAATATGTTAGCCATACAATTTATTTTACAAATTTTTTTTTAGAGTTTAAGGTATTAGACGGATAAATTAAATGGATATAATTGAAATTTGGGGAAATAATGATATTTTAGTGTTAAGAGGATTTTAGACATTTAGGAGAAATAGGTTTTTTTAACATTTCAGGTTGAAGCATCAAAATATGTATTCGATAAAAAATTTATGGAAGCTACGTGACTATTTTATAGGTGACGATTAATATTTACTCAACATTGTTGTGGAAATTTTTTTGAAAAACTAAAAAGTCCATGTAAGTGGTATTCCCGTGCTAGACTTTGCACAAAAGAAATGAATTGAGGCCGATTTTGAAAAATATGCATATTTTGTTATGAAAAGAAACTTAAAACAACTTCAGTTATTTGTTCTGTATTAATCATGAAATCTGTATGAAAGGGAAAAATATTTTTTTGTCATGACTGGTGTAGACATGAACTGATTTTTGGCATTCTGTTTCTAAACTGTCAAAAATAGCGAATATAACATTTGAAAATTGTGCATATGATGTGAAGATGTTTTGAATATATTTTTGAATATGTGAAATGATTTGAATTTGTTCAGTACTCTGTTTTGATATGATGTGGCATTTGAATGACCTTTTGCATGACGTTCTGATTCTATTTTTCGGTTTGATTCAGTTACGGCCTCGCCACAAGTGATAATAGTGGTATACGGCCCTGCCACAGGTGCTAGTAGTGGTATACGACCCTGCTACGGGTGATCATAGTGGTATACGACCCTACCACGGGTGATAATTGTTATATACGGCCTCACCACGGGTATAATGGTGGTTTATAACCATATCATGGGGGTTAAACATGGTCTCTGTCCCAATATGATGCTCTGATATAATATGAAGATGATTTATCGGGTTATGATATGCCAAATGATTTTATTTTTGAATAAGAATGTTTATGAAAGTTTTGCTCTGATATTTTTTACAACATGTTTTGATTACGCATTTTGAAAGTAAATATTTTGATTCTGCATTCGGAAAGTAAATGTTTTATTCTACATTATGAACTCTATAAATGCTCATGTTTACATACTAGTATATATTCTTTACTTATTGAGTTGTTGATAACTCACCCCTTTACAATATTTTTTAGATAATTTTGATGCCTCAGCTGGAAGTCAAGAGTAGGAAGTGTTAGTAGGGTTTGATGATCATAGAGGAATAAGTGTCAAAGGGGTACAAGTATTTATTGGAGAGTCTTATTTAGTATGTTTATAATTTTATGTTATTTTGGTATTTTGAGTCATGGATATTTCTGAGTATTTGTGGAGTTTTTAATTTATTTCATTGAAGTATTTATTTGGTGTCATGTGGAAGAATATATACATTTAGTTTGAATAAATGAATGTGTATTTTATGGAAAATTTGGAGTATATAGATATGTTATGGTAAATGGTTTTAGGTTACAAGAGCTGACTCTCCAGACCTCTGGGGACGAAGCGTTACACCAAATCACATGTGCAATAAACACAATAAGGTGTAGTCTACATGGTCATTAACTAAATACATGTATTTACAACACTTCCCATTGGATGAACATGCATAAAAGAACATGTTCCGTTAAAACAATGCCAAGGAAAAACCCAATGGGAAAAAATCAATGGCGAAAGAAAAAGAGTACAATATTCTTGTATACCTTGGAAACATTTAGGATTGCTTTGTTAAAACCTTGCAAAGGAAAATCTAGTGGGACAAAACCTTAGCGAAGGAAAACGAGTACAATTCATTTGATGATTTTCTCCCCCTCAAAAGTATGTAGAGCTTCAATTGTTTATGATGAAATATCATTGAGTCGATGCATTCCAATGTTGTGTACTAACTTCTTAAATGTTGCAATCAGTAATGATTTGGTGAATAGATCCGTTAAATTATCACATGATCATATTTACTTGACATCAATATTACTGCTCTTCTAGAGTTCATGTGTATAAAAGAATTTTGGCGAGATATTCTTGATTTTGCTAGATTGTTTGATTTCTTTGTAATGGAAGTCTGAGAGAAGGTCGAGGTGTTGATCTTCCTCCCACAGTCAGATGGTTATGCCCACTCACTGGAGGGTGATCTAGACATTCTTTGTGAAGAGCGTCTAGCCTTCATAGTGAGCTCATGCAGGCAAGGGAGGTTAGTGCCTAGAACAGTTTTGAGTTAACACTGCTGAGGGCAGAACGGGGTTCCACTCAGGCGCAACTGCCTAGTCTTAGGTTGGAACTAGGCTCTTCCTAGAGGGAGTTGGCAGGCACTAAACAGCGTTGCATTGAACTTTCTGGAGTAGTGGCTAGTGCCAAAGAGGCTCATCGACATGTCGACGTCGAGCTTTCTGAGATGAAGGGGGCCTTGGAGGAGCTTTCCCAAAGGCATGCGGCGATGAAGAATTACCAGGAGTGGGTGGTCGAGAATCAATAGAAGCTGGGCAAGTCCTTGTTGCTTCTCGATGCAAAGGTCAAATCTCGGGACAAGCATTAAAGAACGGACCAAATCCCCCAATCAGTCAGGGTGGATATTATGCAAGAATTTTCCTTTGACGTGGACGAATAAGCTTTTATATTATCATGACATGATGATTTTTGGATTGTCCGCATGGCACTACATTCGTACGTCCCTTGGTCTCTCATCCTAGAGAAGTATTGAAGGACGGCAAAAAGAAAGAATTTTAGATAGACAAATTTTATTTATCATCCCTTACACTATACACTAACATGTAATATGTAATTTTTATCATTCTATTTAAATACATATACATTGATATTAAATAAATGTGACAAATCATACATCAGCTGCAGTGCAAGCGAATGACTTGGAAAAATGCGTCAGTAATTAAAAAAAAAAATACGACCCAATGATTATCAAAAATACATTTCGCAAGCAAGCGGAGAGATTGGCCAAAACGACCCAATGGATATAAAAAATATCCGTTCTCTGTGAGTCTCCTAAAAATTCCCAAGGTCTTAAGTTTAATTATTCTCAGTTACATAAATTTCTTCTTTTTATCTATTTCTTTTGTGGTACTTCTTTAATTGCACGATCTTCAAAGTCATTTCTTACTAGTAGGAGACATTTCTTGGGTAGCTTCAAAGTCATTTTCATTTTCTTGACTTTAGAGTTCTTGAATGTTGGAGGTATTGACTCAATATTGAACTTTCTTTGCAATCCCACACAAGGCATTTTCATTAGAAAGAACATTCGTACAAATAATCACTTTATTTTCTTGAAAATAAATAATCTATAAGCCTTTTTATATACACAACCAAGAAGATGCAATGTTTGGAAAAGGAAGAGAGCTATGAAAAGTTCTTTGGATAGATTACAAGTGCTTCCTGATAGAGATATTCAAAAGAAACTCAAAATAGGTTTTGATGCATTGGGGGATACAGAGAAAAAAATGTTTTTAGATATTGCTTGTTTCTTCAACGGGGAAGACAAAGATCTAGTAGAAGATTTATTGGAAGGTTCTGATTGCTTCCTAAAAACTGATATAGAAACTCTTGTGGACAAATCTCTTATCACTATTTTGGGAAAAAAAATTGTGGATGCATAGTTTACTACAAAGAATGGGTTGGGAAATTGTTCGCTGTGAATACCACCACAAAAGCTTGGAAAACGCAGCAGATTATGGCGTCGTGATGAGATCCTTGAAGTCCAACGCGAAAATTCTGGAAGTGTAATAGTATAATAGATGTACACATACACACACACAATGTGTGTGACTAATTGTTGCATGGTTCCATTCATTTATTTTCTTATTCTTTATTACCCAGGAGGCAAGGAACATATAAAGTCCAAGGCATAATGTTTAGTACCTCATCTCCACACCAATGACTTTTCTTGTGCGATCTTTTTCCTACATTAATAGTTTTTTTTCATTTTTTTTTAATTTGGAGTAATTTCTTGAAGACTTAATTTTTTCTATTTCTATATTGTTGCATCACAGAATTTAAACAAGTTGAAAGTCATGGACTTCAGTGTCTTTGAAAACTTGTTGATGACTCCTGACTTCTCTGGATGCTCAAGTCTTCAAAGGTTAATTTTTGAAGGTTGCACAAGTTTGAACAAAGTTCACCCATCTATTGCAGCTCTAAATCAGCTTATTCTATTAAATCTCAAAGATTGTAAACGTCTAAGTAGCCTTCCACATGAGATCAACTTGGAATCATTGAATCTTTTGATCTTATCGGGTTGTTCAGGATTCGATAAGTTTCCTGAGATTGGGCAGAATATGAACCATTTGTCCGAGCTTTATTTGGATGGGACTGCCATAGAGGAACTCCCATTATCAATTCAACATCTAACTGGCCTGACGTTACTAAATCTTGAAGGGTGCTGTAACACCCCCTTCCCGTAGGCTAGGTGTGTCACGTATTTTTCATGAAAATAGCCCGGCAAGAGATTCTCTAATTTTATAATTAAAACAAAAATACTGAAATTTATTATGAAACAAAAGGTCTCATAAAATTGTCTTCCAAAAACATTAAATGAATAAACTGAATAACTTCATGTCATAAAAAGACATGTTTTATTT
>QEOT01003633.1:243185-253856 GCA_003123785.1 Pterocarya stenoptera | reverse complement strand
TCTCTCTCGCTCTCTCTCCCTGTGCCATGGCGTTGGATGGGTTCTCTGACAAGAACGCTGTCTTCAGAAAACTGAAAGCTAAGTCAGAAAATAAGGTTGTTTCTCGTTTTCCATCTTACATTCTATTTTTGGGTTTCTTTTCGTTGGATCTGATTCAGATCCAGAAATTCTGAAATGGGTTTTGATTTTTTATTCTCTCTTTTGGGTTTTATTTGTGAGTTCAGATGTGTTTCGATTGTAATGCAAAGAACCCTACTTGGGCGTCAGTGACTTTCGGGATCTTCCTCTGCATCGATTGCTCTGCTGTTCATCGCAGCCTCGGCGTCCACATCAGCTTCGTCAGGTATCAATTTCAACTTGGTTTTCTACATTTTTTTGGAGATCTGTTCTGTTGTTGGTGTTTGAATAGTTGATTTGGGTCGTGGGGTTAAGCTTTCTAATTTGATTCGGCTGTGAATTAGCATACATTTTGTTTGTTATTTGTGTAATTATATATGACTTTGCTGGAGAAGTTATAGGCGGTGACTTTTATTCTCTCGTTATATAATGAAGTGGGCACCTGTCCGTTCATTGGATTAGCGAAAGACATTTCTTAATTTTCTATTAAATAGCAAGAAAGAAAGATTTATGGTGATGACTCAGTGTCCGACATGCCCCTTTATCTTTTATATGCATTGGTGTGGCTAATTCTGTCAATTGATTCAGAAAAGTGTGTGCACTGTCATTAATTCTATCTAAAAGGTTTCATGCTCTTGGATCCGATTTGGTGATTACTTGGCCATTGGGTAAACTTATATGCAAAGATGTGGAAGCAAAGTTGGATCTAGAATTTCAAAGGTTTTTATCTGCTTTAGGAGGTGTAATTTAATTGAGGAAATGTTGATGGAGTTAGGATTGAACAGATGGCATATGTTGGTTTTCCGTTTTTATGAGACTTATTGTTACATCTTTTACATGTACACTTTGTGACCGCTTCTCATGCTGTGTGGTCAGTTTTCTCGTCTTTACCATGGGTGAAATGGATTGCATGTCAAAGTTGAGAGTCATCAATTGTGCATATTACTTATTGTTTACAATTTCTCCGGGTGGCATCTTTATTTTTTAATAAAATTGTAAATTTCAAATTTTTTTCTTTCATGTAGGTCTACAAACTTAGACTCGTGGACTCCTGACCAGCTGAAAGTGATGAGCTTTGGGGGAAACAACCGTGCACAGGTTTTCTTTAAGCAGCATGGATGGACTGATGGTGGCAAAATTGAGGCTAAGTATACATCAAGAGCTGCTGACTTATATAGGCAGATACTCTCAAAAGAAGTTGCTAAAAGTACGGCAGAAGAGACAGGTATAATATCATCACCTGTCTCTTCTCAGTCAGCACAAGCTGAAAATGGACTCCCTGATCTCAAGACAATTGAAGCTCCAAAAGCAAACTCTTTGGAAAGGCAAGAAGTACCTGATACCACTGCTTCACTTAAAGCCCCTCATGCAGTTGTTACCAATGCTGTTAAGAAGCCACTTGGTGCAAAGAAAATTGGAAAGACGGGGGGACTTGGTGCTAGAAAGCTTACTACTAAGGTGGATTAGTTTATTGTTGCAATTTTATGAACAACTTTAAAAGTATTTTGTGGTCTACTATCTGCTGCTCGCTTATTCTTACAAAATAATCTCTTCCAAATGCAGCCAAGTGAAAATCTCTACGACCAGAAGCCTGAGGAACCAGTTATTCCAGTTTCCTCAGCAAAGAGCTCTCCTACAGCTGGCTTATCTCTTGCTAAGCGCTTTGAATATGTAGACAATGCCCAGTCTGCTGAGAATGGCTCTAGTGGGCCACATATGATCAGCCATGTAGTCCCACCAAAGTCATCAAGCTTCTTTGCAGATTTCGGAATGGACAGTGGTTTTCCAAGGAAAGCTGGCTCAAATTCCTCAAAAGTGCAAGTATGCTTTATGATTAGCAAAATATGTGTGCAATTGTTGGAACTTTTTTTTTATGATTAGCATGACATGACTTATAATGTGCAGACAATGCTCATCTCCTTGACATCTTCTTAATATCATAGGATGTGAAAAGAAAAAAACTAGAAAATGCGGAGGTCAAAGAAGGGTTTCTACGCCTATCCTTTTCTGGGTTATGATGCAAAGACTCAGAAAGTTCAACCCACCTCCCCTAAACACATTGATACAGGCACACATCTACATCACTTTGTTGGCTCTTCCACCAAACTTATCATTAAAATCAACTTTTTCTATTATTAAATGTGGCTTAATTTTTTCTACTATCTGCTTAGAAATCATTAGAAATTTTCTTTACAAAGGAGCCATATGCTAGATCACTATGCAACAAGCCAATACCACCACCACCCACTCAATCTTGGAGAGGTGGAAAATTGCACACTATGCTCCTTAATTTTGTGGAGTCCAAATAGATGATTCATTGACCACTAGGGATTCAATGGTGTTATTCCTCAGGTTTGAATTAGCCAACCATTGGAAAATTTTAGTAATCCCGTCCCACTTTCTCAACTAAAGTGCTCTCGATTTGTCTCCAACTTACCTCTTCCATAGGAGCGGTCGTCTCCTGCCCGTCATGGTGCAGTCTAGTTGTCAAAGGGTGGGTTGGCTTGGGATGAGGTTTAAATTCTGACATCCTTGGTTTGATTCCTAACTAGGAGTTTCCATAGATTACCAAATAAATGGGTATCTAAGTTTTACTCTGCAGGAGTGAGCCTGAAGGGCCCCTGCCTGGCTCCACGACATAAAAAAGAACTCTAAAAAACCAAGAAGAAGTAATGGTCCTCTCCAAGTTGTTTTCAATGTACTGCTTTCATGACATGTTGGCAACAAGCCACGAGTTAAATCTACACTGAAAGCAGAACATTTTTTTTGGCATGTTTTGGTTTCTCATTGGTGCCATGACTGGAAGTTTTGAATTTTCAAGATCCATATACAATGTTGAGGTGTTTTAAGTCAATATTGGGAATTCAAGAATAATACTTTTGGTTCTCAATTAGCATCCTTAAAAGAACTTTTTGTGGTAGATATATTCATTATTGGGTGTGATATCCCGTATGATAAGGATAAGGGTATGTGGTGTATGAGATCCCACATTACTTGAGAACGAGAAATTCTTGTTCTTTATAAGGTTCCAATGGGGGCTCAAATTGTATCATTGATTAGTCCTTTTGGAGTATAGGCCATGTGACTTAGGCCTTCCATTGGGGCGTTACAAATGGTATCAGAGTCTATCCCAGCCATAAACGTGGAACTTGAGCCGTGCCACTTACGATGGACTCGCCCAATGAGGACTTCGGGAATTTAAGGGGGGTAGATTGTGATACCCCATATGATAAGGTTAAAGGTAGGTGGTGTATGGGATCCCACATTGAGAAGTTCTTCCTCTTTATAAGGTCTAATAGGGTTCCAATTGTATCATTGACTAGTCCTTTTGGAATATAGGCCATGTTGCTTAAGCCTTCCATTGGGGCTTTACATTGGGTCAGTAGTAGTTCCTTCATTTGTCTACTGCATGCTCTTGTCATTATCCTTCTAGACACGTACCCATGTCATGTCTTGCAGATTATAATATGTTTTGTTTCAGTGTACTATTTTAAACTGTGGGTTTCTTTGTGTGGGTTTCTTCACTTAAACCACTATTGCTATCAGATTCAGGAAACTGATGAAGCAAGGAAGAAATTCTCGAATGCAAAATCTATTTCGTCGGCACAATTCTTTGGCGATCAGAGCAACCCTACTGATATAGGTGCTCAAGTATCTTTGCAGAAGTTCTCAGTATGTATCCTCAACTAGGCATACTGATAATTATCTACTGAATAGAGATTCGACTGAGTTCTTTTCATTTTTTTTTAATTCTTAATCTTGTTTTTTTTAGTATAAACCATTATCCTGCACCTTTCTGCATAATGCTGACCTAATCTTGGCCAAAAAGGATATGAAAAATAGTATTGTATCATAAAGTAAAGCTTATTTCTGAACTTTGATGTAGCTAAATTTTCATGGTTTTATACTTGGAAATTGTTTGATAATAACATGACTTGGGAAATGATAAATTAGTGATGAGAAAAAAAGAAGAAAAAAGATACATTATCATTTAAAGCCATTATGGTGAATCGACTGTGTGAAATTCCCTGATGTGAAGTTATTGATCTAATACTTGAAATTTTATGCTTTGAAAATGGATGAAAATTTGTAACTATGATTTTTTTGTTTTCATGAAGTTGCATGTACCTTACTAAGATATAGGAATTCCGACCCTTGTTCATCATTTAAATGTTACAGGGTTCAACTGCCATCTCCAGTTCTGATCTTTTTGGTGACAGCACAGATCATTCCTCAATTGATCTTACTAGTGACCTCATCAACCGACTCTCTTTCCAGGTAGGATTTGAAACTCCACTACTTTTTCATGTTTATATTATTCTTGACCAGATTGAGAGATTTACCGAAATGCAATTTTTTGTTGTCCTTCTAAATTTAGTTTTTTCCCTTGGCTTTATTTCTCACCCAGTTAAATTATAGATTGCTGCACTATTTCTGTATTGACGCTGGGTGGCTTTTCCCCTTTCTTTTTCAGGCACAACAGGATATTTCCAGCCTGAAAAATATTGCCGGAGAGACCGGGAAGAAACTCAGTTCATTGGCGTCCACTTTAATTACAGATCTTCAGGACAGAATCGTATGATTCTAGCATTGTGTCGGGGAACTCAAAAGAAAAAAGAAAGAGAGAAAGAGTTTGTCAAATTACCTGCTAAATATGTAGTGGATATAAAATTCCTTTCGGTATAAATTTATTTGAAAAGACAAAAACAACATTTTTAGGCTTGGGACGGGCTGGTGTTCTGTAGTGCATGTACTTTGAGACTCATTATATTTGTCAGTTTCTATTTTTTTGATCATGTAAGTTCATAAACTCAGTTAACTCTCCTGCTCTCTGTATCAAGTATTTTAGGGATATACTGTCAAAATTTCATCTAATCATTTTCTGGTTGAGGCTTTGATTAAATATCAATGTTCTAAAAATGTAGAGGTTGGAAAGGTTGTATAGCATTGCTCATTTTGCAATTTCTTTCAATAAAATCAATAAACCCGACATTTTTGCAATTAATACCGGTTCTGAATTTTCTATAAATTTCTAATCGTGAATGCGGCTATATATGAACTATACACTATTTAATAGGATTACATCGTGAACCTTTGGAAGATCCACCAAGTAGTTTGGAAGTACAATAATTTGCTGGGAAAGCATCGTTCATATCAATGCATGTTGATGAACATTCTCGTTTGTATCCATCGCTATTTTGATTTTCCTCTCAAGACAAAGAGGAAGCACCAATTTAAGGACTACAAAAGTGCTCCACAACTCCACTCTCCTTTTCTCTCTCTTCCTTTCTATGGTGAGCGTTTTGTTAAACCATCTTTAGATTGGATGAGGCACCAGGTTCTGCCTCAAAGTCGGAGTCGAGATCCATCCGATTCTTGAAAATGTAGTCATAGTGATGGATGCGACGAAAGAATTCACCATTGAACCTCTAAAATGGGCTATTGAGAATGTTAGTGTACCTGGTTGTGTCGTCACTCTCTTTGGCCTAATGCAATGGTTCCATGCTAGAAGTAAGTTGCATCTTATCTTTGTCTCTCTAAAACTGCTGTTTATGCAGATTATAAAAATTCAAGAAACGCTGGCTCCATCATCTCTCCAAAATCTTTTTTAGCTTAGATTTCTTTCTAACAGTAGTGCTAATTTACTTGGGCTTTTTCTAGCCATTTCCCATAAATGGCATAGTGTTTGGGCTTTGCAATTCGATGAATTATCTGGTGCAAACGAGAAAAGTGAGTTGCGAAGTGATGTTGAGTTTCAACAACTTCAAGCAGCCGCTGAGCTTTGCAGAAAGTTCAAGGCACGTAAAATTTTCAACTCTTAAGCTAACTCCTATAATTTTTTCTCTCACTTCTAATAATCATTGCTTCTGTTGTTGTTATTGGTATAACTTTTATATACTTTCTGAAAATTTAGATTAGTAACAAACTTAGTTAATTTTTAAAGCATGTCAATCTATGCAACTCATGTACTGTGTTATATATAGGTTGTGCTGCCAAAAAGGCTTGTAATGGGTTATCCCCATCGACTGACGGTGGTTGATCAAATCCTAAGCCTCCAAGCGACATGGGTGGTGTTCGATAGGTTTGCTCTTGTACAAGTACTTTAAGATGCATACGATAGAGTTCTTCTATTTCATAAGCCAATTTGGAGGACACAACTTAATAGAAGACTCAAACCGCATGACCTATATTCTAAAATGACTAGTCAATGATACAATTTAAGTCTCATTGGAACCTTATAAAGAGCAAAAATTTCTTATTTCCAAGTAATGTGAGATCCCATACACCGCCTATCCTTATCCCTATCATATGGGATATCACACACATATTCCATATCGCTAACATGACAATATTCGATTTTTAAGAGAAATATATATTTTTTTAGGAACGGTTTGCTTTTTGTTCATTAATATAGTGTAAGGTTTCTTTGTTTTGGACCCTAATTAGAAGTTGCTTGCTCTGATGGATACAGAAATCAAAGAAGGGACAGGGAGTTTTATGCCAAAAAACTTGCATGTAATATGGTGATGATGAAGGAAGATGGTGGGGTTGACATGATATGAGAGGCCCGCCTGTGATTGAATGCGGAGGGAGCAGTACTCCAGGCGAAACGCCAGCAATATCAGTACCAAAACTTCAAAAGATATAAAAGACCTCCTATAAATAATGAATGCCTTTCTATATTCCCTTGCATAATATTGTAATTTTCCAATTATATGGCCAAAATATTTTCTTAATAATTATAGGTTATGATCTATAGTAAGATACACTCTATTTACGTTCCAAAAATCAAAATAATATGGTTGGGAAATTTACTCATTTATATTAACTCGACGATAGGAGGAAACATCAAACCCACAGGACAATTCGGCATTTTCTTGTTTCATCGTTTATTATTAATTTTAGCAATAATATTCCTTAACTTGTTAATCCTTATCATGCATGATGGTGATGTTTCACATTTTACGTAGCATCTCCTATCAACTATTAAAATAGCTCTGATAATTTGAAATGTGTCGCATTACCAAGTGTGAATTAAAATGACTGAGTATCAAGATGAAGAAGATCTTCTTCATTAATTTTTGTTTGTGACCTTCCATGAATAACATGCAAGACGTTGTGATCTATTAACTTTCACGAGTTTGCAAAAATCTAGTATAGAAGGAGTCCCAAGACGAAGTTAAATATTTGCGAATTCATAGTACCAAGGAATCATGTAGGTAATAGATGATGGAAATGACTTAAAAAGTATATACTAATTAGTGTAATATTCAAATTAATGTAGAAAAGGTTGCATTGGGGTTCATAGCTAGATCTAGCTAGCTACTAATCGGGATTTTTCTCTTTGTTTTACACTTCCATACGTTCTTATATATCATGCCTTTTGCAAAGACTAACAATTTCTCTATCATTAGCGATAAGGTTATGGATGTCATGAATGAATAGGCAAAGTGATGATGAAGACTTAGGTTGATATGAAGAAGTGCCACTCCAATGCACTTAATTGGCATAATCTAAAAACAGGACAAGATCAACAATGCAGAATCATTATAATTACATATAACAATTTCTTGCAAGCATTTCTCTGCCGCTCATAGCTCAATATTTATAAGTTATATAAATTAATAAGCATTCTCACATGACTTCCCATAAACTTATTCTCTTGTTCATACTAGAGTAAGAAGGCACACTCCTTTCTTAATTCATGATAGTAATAGTGAGAAGGAAGTTTCAAGGGGCGTAGCCACCATGTCCACCACCCTCTCCACTCCCACTACCTCCCCCATAACCACCTCCATGTGCGCCTCCAGCACTACCACCGCCACCACCAGAGCCACCTCCTCCGCCACCACCAGCAACTCCACTCCCAAAACCGCCACCGGCTCCTGCACCACTACCGTACCCACCTCCATGTGCTCCTCCTGCACCACCTGCTCCACCGCCTCCACCGCTCCCACCACCACCTCCTCCACCATTGCCAACTCCATGTTCTCCCCCGGCACCATAGCCGCTACCAGCACCACCTCCTTCACCACTTCCATAACCAGCACCACTCTCTCCTCCCGCACCATATCCAGCGCCACCGCCACTTCCCCCACCACCTCCACCACCATATCCAGTCCCGTGTTGCCCTGCAGCACCATATCCAGCCCCACCTCCTTCTCCACTACCACTTCCAAACCCAGCACCTCCAGAACCATAAGCAGCTCCACTGCCACCTCCACTACCGCCGCCGCCACCACCACCACCACCATGTCCACCTGCAGCTCCATATCCTACACCACCACCTTCCCCACTACCAGCACCACCTCCTTCACCACTTCCATAACCAGCACCACTCTCTCCTCCCACACCATGTCCAGCGCCACCACCACCTCCACTACCGCCACCGCCACCGCCACCTTCCCCACTACCAGCACCACCTCCGTAACCAGTTGCACCATGTTCTCCTACAATTGCATGGACAATTGAATCATAGCCAACATGAACATTTCCACCTTCAAGCGTGAAGAGGGATCTAGTCGCAAAACAAATACCTAAGCCACATGNACCTCCACTACCGCCACCGCCACCGTAACCAGTTGCACCATGTTCTCCTACAATTGCATGGACAATTGAATCATAGCCAACATGAACATTTCCACCTTCAAGCGTGAAGAGGGATCTAGTCGCAAAACAAATACCTAAGCCACATGAAACAAAGAAAACCACACTGAGGACTTTGTGTGCAGCCATGGGAAGTTCTTGGAATGCAAGGGAATGACTTAGAATGTGAGGGAGGGTGGCTATATATAGGAACTAGATGGGGTCCAAAAGCGCGTCTACTTTACAAAGAGTAGTATAGTTGATGCACATGGAAATGATACTAGGGAGTCCCACAAGGTGGTCCAACACAAGTTTACACTCAATATTCTAGCAGTTCGGCCACTAGTGACCTTTTGCTGTCACCCACATTTATGCAAGGCAAAGGCAATTTGTTAAGACAGATCTTGTATGCACCCAACTTTCCTTATCCCAAGTGTTTGTTGGATTTCCAGACTCACTAACATCCTTTTCACACCATTGGCTTGCATAGCATTATTAATGTATTTCCTTTAGTTTTTTTTTTCGTGCACGCTTGAGCACACAAACAAATCAATGGTGCAAGCTCATGCGGACGTTAATATAAGTGCAATTAATATCGATTATATTTTGAGCTATCGATCGAAATCATGCACATTGAANCATATATAGGAACTAGATGGGGTCCAAAAGCGCGTCTACTTTACAAAGAGTAGTATAGTTGATGCACATGGAAATGATACTAGGGAGTCCCACAAGGTGGTCCAACACAAGTTTACACTCAATATTCTAGCAGTTCGGCCACTAGTGACCTTTTGCTGTCACCCACATTTATGCAAGGCAAAGGCAATTTGTTAAGACAGATCTTGTATGCACCCAACTTTCCTTATCCCAAGTGTTTGTTGGATTTCCAGACTCACTAACATCCTTTTCACACCATTGGCTTGCATAGCATTATTAATGTATTTCCTTTAGTTTTTTTTTTCGTGCACGGTTGAGCACACAAACAAATCAATGGTGCAAGCTCATGCGGACGTTAATATAAGTGCAATTAATATCGATTATATTTTGAGCTATCGATCGAAATCATGCACATTGAATACCATAATTAAAGTTTATATGATCTTTAATTTGCTTTTGATACGAAGTATAGAGATAACTANATACCATAATTAAAGTTTATATGATCTTTAATTTGCTTTTGATACGAAGTATAGAGATAACTAACAGTGATTTGTATATGGTAACATAACTTCGTTAACCTGCAGGCTTCTTACGGTGACCATGATCAGTCTGCATGCTTCTAATTAATTAACATTAATAATCTCATGAATAAACTGAAACTGAGGGCCTGTAGTACAGCACTAACAATTACACAAATATGCTTGTCGCTGACAAAAGAAATAAAACCTAGGTTGTAAGAAATTCATTCAGTAGTACTATGCCGCGAATGGCCAGTACAGCCTTATCATCATAAGAAGCTGCGTTTGATCTTCTTGTAATGATCATGATAACTATGGTCTACTTGAAAGCAAGCTCTAGCTCCCTAATTCAAACTCATATTTGCCCTATATCCCATGCCTATAGGCTATAAACTTTCCTTTAATTATTTTGAAGGCACCTGATGATCACCTTATCTTCAGTTTTAAATGATGTAATATATATGTATAAAATATTGGTGTGTCACTGTGTGTGTATAGTGGACATTCACATGGAAGAGGAGCACCACCTTCTCCACCGCGTGTGTGGGGCCAACCCACCTCACATTGCTTGGCTAATGGAGCTAGCCAGCCTTACCGCATGACTTGAAATGTTGTATATATGACGCCAACCATCTTCCTAGTACTACATTCCAGACGCTGGAATAATATTGCTGCAAGCCTGCATGGTGTCAAAAACTAGATTTAATTAGCTTTACCCTCGATTATTCTTTTTCTTCTGTAAGGCAGCACCGACATTGTAGAAAAAATTGATACAAAAAAAAAAAAAAAA
>QEOT01003633.1:211665-230103 GCA_003123785.1 Pterocarya stenoptera | reverse complement strand
AGAAAGATCAAATTCTCTTAGGTTTGCATTTCCCAGAATTCGAAAAGTTAAAAAAAATAAAAATAAAAGTTGATGAAAAATATACAAATTTGGCATAATAATTTGGGGACTTATCATAATTCTAAAAAGAAATCCACCCAGACAAGCCATTCATCTTCGTGGCAATGCTTGAAAAAATTGTCACAAGGAATATTATCTATTTATTTATGTTAATACTATGTATAAGATATGATTACTTATACTTTCAAAATATTTCATTGAAAAATAAAATCCAAAAAAAAAAAAACATTAAAATAACAAAAGAAAAAAGAAAATACCACAAGTGAGAGAACACAAGTCAGTCACAATTCTCGACTTTCTAAATTTAATTACGTTCTTGAAATGAGAAATATTATCTCATGTCTAAAAGGTCAACTGGTGATGAAATATTAAAAAAAATATCATTTTTGTGTCTGAAAAAATCAGGCTCTGTACAAAGGAGACCTTTCCTGAACCACCTTAGTCATCTTTGACTGCCGAAAAACCTTCATCGGACTCGGGAAATACCAGCTCCGACTCTTCGCTTTACCGTATTCTCTAACGCCAACACCGTTACCGGAATCTGACGTCACGGAGACTGCGACGGATCTCGACCTCATCATCATTGTCGTCCTCGACCTCACGTTATCTTTGTTTTCTTCCGCCTCCTCACCCCTCCTCGTATTTCCTTCGTCCACCTCGACCTTCTTGTTCTTCTGCGACCTGATCACTGACCAAAACGACGAAGCTTTGCCCTTACTGACCCCCGATGGCGGTTCTTTCAGTTCGTTTTCGTTGCCGACGAACCGGGTCCTGGAACGGAGGAAGGGAATCGCGAGCGATCTGGAGCGGCGGAAAATCGGCTCACTCTCAACCAGATAGGATACGCCGCCAGTATCGTACGAAGAGAAGCGAGAGGAAGAGGAGGAAGAAGAGGATTTCGTGGCTGAGTTGGCGGGGCAGGCGCAGGGCCGGATGTTAGCGCAGTCGGGACAGAGGATGGAGAGACGGTCACGGAGGCATACCGGACAAATCCCGCTGCGGCGACGCTTAGAGGGGTGTTCTGGGCATTTCCACACCTCTTCTTCGTCCACATAAAACGCCATGTATGTAGAAAATGTTGTCCACGTTCTATATCTGATCTCCCAGACTTATTTGCTTGCGGTTGGTTGGTTTCTGTTTGTCACACAGCCCCGACTGTCCGCAGCTTTCCTTTCGCTGTTGTTTTTAAAAACCCGTGGCTTAACCATGGTTAAGGACCCGGGATTATGTTTTTTTAGGTCCGTTTATACGGTAAGTTAAGTTGAAATAAATTGAATTATTTATAAATAATAATGAGTTGAAATGTTAGAATGAGTTTTGTAAAATCGATCAGATTGTGGGTCACGCATGTAAAGATATTTTAAATTGAAATGATTTTAATGATTTAAGAGTTTGGTATTTAGATATTAGATTTAATTTAAAATTAGACTAAATTAAATTGATTTCAATTTAATCCAAATTCCAAACAGTACCTAAACCTTAAGCTGGATTTGCAGCTCTTTTGAATATCCAAGACTAGAATCAAGGAGATAGTTATATTGAAAAAGGAGATGGTGCACTTAGATTGTATTGTTATTCTTATTGCTCGGACGAAAGTATGATTATAAAAATGTTATGAATTTTATTTTTTATTAAAATATATTTATTTTTCCCATAAAGAGTGAAAAAATTAGTAAAAGAATTTTATTCACATAAAGAGTTGAAAGGCCACGTTTCTCGGTCTTCACGTCGTCAATTACTACTGCATGGCGATGGGGAAAGTGCAAGCTGTGAGTGAGGAAAGATGCCCGTCAAAGTCAAAAGTTCCGGAGGGGCGGGCGGCACACACTTCACATCGGGAAGGGGACAACTCGGGGGATTGAACAGACAATGATGGGTCCCGCTTCAGAAAATTTTAAATTTCATTATAATTATTCTAAACAAACATAGTTTTCAAATAATATAATTTAGAAATATTAAAAGATATATAATTTATATGATGGATAAACTATAACTTATAATTTTGTTTTCCACAAGTTGTAATAATTTATTCAATCATTTTCATTATAGGTCCATATTTTGAAATTGCTTCCATAATTTCTTCATTATTACGCATTGAATATATCATATCTTCTCTAAAAGAAAATTATGATAAGAAATAAATTTATTTTTTCAATTTGATAAAATTTGAACTATTGAAATCCCTTTATAATCATGGCGTTTTAGTATAAAATTTAAATTAATTTTAAAAAGTACAAAAATTAATTTTTTTTTTTCTGTCAATTAATATTATCTATGTGCGGTAATGGGTCCAAAAAGAAAAGAGACAGGATGGTACATATCAACGAAACTATATAAATAATTGGACTTAGATCATGGAGATAGGAGATGGATATTTGTAATTATAGAATATGTAAGCGTCGCATTTTTTTTTAAAAAATAAGTAAATATAAAATTCATACGAAAAAATTAATTTTTTTTAATAATGAACTCCTCATTTGTAAAAAAAAGTGTAATTTTTATGCGTACTCTATAAAATTTATGGACAGGAGTGTTTTCCTATCCCTACAGCCGGCCAGAGTCGTTTGCCCGAGACACAGCCTTTGAGTTCGATGCTGTTTAAGAAAAGATGGAGATAGTACGATGTTGATATGCCTGAACTTTGAACAATCGTATTTTGAAGGTAATTTAAGAGTGTAAAATAATAATTTTGACTCCTTTTTAGATTTCATTTAGAATCAATTACGCAATAGAAATGGATGAAAAATAACGTAAAAATATACACAAGTGATATTCTAAACTAATTTGTAAAAATGACTCTTAGGTGTCTCAACAAGTATACTTTAAATATTGAGTGTCACCTATTTACAAATGAATTTGTTACAATTAATAATTTGTTACTACGAGTATTTTCAAAGTTTTCATATGGAAAATTGTTACATATACAAATATATTATATAAAAATAAACCTATAAACTAATATAATTTTACTGAACCGTTAAATTTATTTTATAATAAAAATAACTTTACAATTTAACGTATCATATCAGATTGTAAATTTACTTTTATATAATTTTTTTTGTACTAAAGTATTTTTCTTAAAAAGAATTACTACAGACAAATAGATTACATTTAATTGGATTCATTGTGATATTAATTACATCCGTTGGATAATGAATATTTAGGCCCATTTAGGTGATAGGCACGTCCCCCTCATCTAATTATCACGTCATAATAAGATAGTTCAAGATTCCAACCCAATTCAAAAAGCATAGCCTGGTTTGAATGTGAGATGGCTCGATCTTCAACTTCAGAAATGAATGAAGACAATTCTTGTGGCGGGTGGCTGTGGCTGTGGCTGTGGCTGTGTCTAATTGTCCCACCTAGATGTAGGTGGGGCTTCCCTCCTTCGCTCCCTACGTCTTCAAATTGTTAATATGTTTATCATGTTATACTTGGTTAAAAAGAAAAAAAAAATTGTTTATTATTTTCTTATGTAATTGGCTGAGTTTGGATGTTGAGATGATCTTAGATAATATGTGAATAATAATATTTTTTGAATCTCATTGAGATATATTTGAATATATGAAAGAGGTTGAAAAAATAGTGAATCTATCAATAATTAATTTCAGATAAGTTGAGATGAATTCGATACCCAAACATACTTTAAATTTCGAATTTAAACGCAAGTATAATAATTATATAAAAAACAATACACGTGCAATGACTTTTACAATTTTTATACAAACATGTTTTGATACGGTAGTAATTTTTTAAAATGATTTAAAAAATAATATAATTTTACAGAAATATCTTCAATTTAAAATATAATTATATAAAAGATTTATACATCTATCATTATTCTTGTATTTTGTCGAGAACATGAGACCAGAGTGCTGGCTCCACACTTTAAGTGAGACACTTGAGTTGGGCCGAACCTCGCTTTTGAACTCCTTCTTCTCTGATCGGGCCGAGTGTGTTGGCATATTTGTCCTTCAATGGGCTGATTACCACTTGATGAATTCCCAATTAAAGTTTTGAGAGGAGATATATTTTAGAGGCGCAGACAAAAAGCCCAGCTTCAAGTCAAAAGAAGAATTTTCTGGGCCAGTGAGTGATATAGGCCTCCGAGTTGGGTATCTCTAGACCTTTTTCTTTTCTTTTCTTTTCTTTTTTAACTCGTATTTATCAGTAAGTATTAATTAACTAACAATGGGTGGGGCGGCTCTTTTTGACCAAGCGGTCAAATTGAGGTATCGAATGGAGTAGGTATAATAGTGTTTTTCAGCTAACAATATCTACCATCGTTTTCTTTTTCAAAATTAAGGAAAAGTGCGTCAATATTGAGAATTAATATATATCAACAAGAGTTTTGTTACAAATTAGCAATTGTTCACATTACACGCTTCACACTTATAACTTTTCATAAAATGTGACAATGTTTTTTTATAGGATATATAGATGTTTTTCATAAGTATAGGGTCTGAGATGATGAATATTGACTAATAAAAGAATTTTTTATGTTAACAATACTATTATTCATTTTAATCACTGTCATCTTTAGTGGTATATAATGATGTGACAAATTTCAAGTGGATGTCATTAAAATAACAAAAACTCTATATGCAGATATTTTTGTGTACTCTTTTATGTACTTCACTAATATAATTGGCTATGTCACTTTTTTTCAAATATAAAATAACTGTTTTGATCAATTACATAAGTAGAATGTGCAAAACATACATAAAAGTGGCTGTATGTAACAAAAGTCTTTAAATAATTGATAGAAGAAGTTATTGAAAATAGCACGCATTACTTGGTGTGATTTGGGATGACAGATCAATTTATAACTCAGCATTTTTTAAGTCCTTATCAGATTGTGAGTGCAAAATGCAGGAGATCATATAATTTTCTGGAGTTGAAAAAGATGAGCAGCAATGAGCAATAGAACAGTGTGATGCAAAGCCACAAAAAGATAAAAGAAAGCACATACAAAACAGATAAAATTATTATTATAGGGTCTTTAGTGGGATGGTTTCTTTCACTAGGAAGTTGGAAGGCCGTCTCTTTCTCTGGGCATTCCATGATCTATTGTTGGGTTCCGTTTTGCTTTTGTTCATTGACAATCTACTTTCACGTGTAAAGTTTCTCCCATTTTATTTTATTTTTTTAATTTATTTTGGCGTATTTGCCTTTTCTTTTCAAACACTTTATAAGAAGTTCTAGTGATTCGGCCATTAATATCAAAACGTACAGTAGTTCTGAGATGGAGTTTTGACTCCATTCGACTATAGTTTCTTATCAACTTAAACTTCGGAATAATTGATGATTTACTTGATTTATTAATATCTTTTACTTCTGAAAGTATTTGTAATGAAGTTGACAAGAATTATAGTCCATGTAGGATTTTGGCTGAGAGAATGGTCATGGCAGATAAATATTTGGGACGTGTAATTATTCCAATGCTATCCCATATATATATATATATATATATAGCAACCAAGAATTAGGTTGGTTATTTGTTTTCGTAGATGAGATGAGATAGGTTGAGATTAAAGTTAAAAATTGAATAAAATATTGTTATAATATATTTTTTTAATATTATTTTTATTTTGAGACTTGAAAAAATTGAATTGTTTATTTTATTTTATATAAAAATTTAGAAAAATTCTAATGATTAGATGAGATAATATAAGATGAATTAAGAAAAATTACAAAAATAAACGAGACTTTCACAGAAAAAGACTATTATGTTCGGTTGAATCTATATCCGAAAGAATAATTTTATTCTCAAATTAGTGAAAATATATTTTAAAATTTGAATTTTACAAACTAAATTTTGTTATTTAAGTGATATGGATGGTGTGTTCTACGCACCCTAACACCGACTTGAGAAGAAAATCATATATAGTGACTAAGAATTTTAAGTACGATCGAGTCTCATAGAAAATGACTGTCATGTTGGATCGAACCTCGACAGAAAAACGTGTCCAGTTTTCTGTAGCTGCTATGCCAGTGCCACCTCCTTCCAATGGAAACTCAAAGGAAGATAATACTAAACATAAACACAAAAGTAAAAAAAAAAAAAACTCGTACATGATTGTAATGGTCACTAGACTCCAAATGAAACGGGTTTGCTTAAATTATCTATGGGTAGTAAATATCTTTCGAACTTGGAATTAGTAAATAGGGTGTAAGAGAGGAAAAGAAAACAAAAGAACTATTGTTGTCACTTTGTCAAATCAGATTAAAGTCATGTCGCCAATACGCAGCAAGCAGCAATTAAGCTTACGTATGGTCGTGACATTAATGAAAGGGAGATGAACAAAGAGACAAAGAATACTTGGATCAACTTGTTTGGCCGCCTTGATGCCTTTAAAGTCATATGCCACTTGCTTTCATCTCCTAATAATATCTATTTTTCCAGTCACGTATAATTAATTATTAATTCATGATATATTATGAGGAGACGATATTTTAGTACTAATTTTTGTTTCTTTTATGCTATCCCTTTCACACTGCCGAGGGCAGTGAAACTTATCTTATAGCTACCCTCTCACATTCATTTTTGATGCACAAATATAATGATGATTGTTAAATCATAATTTGTTCTAAAAATTTAAGAGTCGAGATTCAAATTCAAGACTTGTGTTCTGATATCATGTACAATTATTATTTATCTCAAATGATCAAATGATAAGTCAATAGAAAAAAATAAATTTAATTATTTATATTATATTCTTGATAATGATTAACAACCTCACTACAATGGTAATGCTTTTTTGTCTTAAAATAGGCTCATTTTCGTGGCAAAATAATAGTTTTGGAACAAGAATTTTCTTCCAAAAAAAAGCATTTTTGTGCTTGTGCCTTTTATCTGTCATGGTCGTATTGTAGCTCCTTTAATGGCGATGTAGAAATATGGATCTTGCTTGAAGCAACTACTCATTCAAATGTGCATGTGTTGGATTAAGAAAGGTTTGGATAGTGAGTTGAGGTAAAATGAGTTGAAAGTTAAATAAAATATTATTAGAATATTATTTTTTAATATTATTATTGTTTTGAGATTTGAAAATATTGAATTGTTTATTATATTTTGTGTAGAAATTTGAGAAAATAATAATATTTAAATGAGATAAGTTGAAATGAGTTGCAGGAACTTTTATATCCAATCCCGGCTTAACTATTAAGCAAAAAATAAAAATAATGATTAGTACTTAGGTGCCGTTTGGATAGTGAGTATTTAAGATCAGGTAAAAATTGAAAGTTGAATAAAATATTATTCAAATATTATTTTTTAATATTATTATTTTTTTATATTTAAAAAAGTTAAATTATTTATGATATTTTGTACTAAAATTTAAAATATATATATAATGATGAGATAAAACATTATTGGTATAGAAAGAAATAACATTTTGCTATAAAAAAAATTTTTTAAAATAAAAAAAATTTTATTAAAAAATATTATTAACGTATTGCACACATCAATTTATAAATTTTTTTAATTTTACTACATTTATTAGAAGTTAAAGACAGGTAACTCGGTGCTGCACTGTACTTTCATCGAATATTCGGTGAAGGCCGTACTAGTCCATACATATATGAACACGCTATGTATGAACACGCACCCAGCATGCTGCAGCAGTGATTTCGACAACTCTCAACTACACACCACCGTTCCCAATTTCAGTGTTTCAGCCACCCATCATTATCTACTCTCTTTTTCTTTTTACAGTTTCTTAATTAACTTATTTATTTAAAAAATAAATAAAATATCATTATTTATGACGTCATGTATATAAATGTAGAAATACAAGCTGGTACAAATAGACATGTTTCATATAAGACTTTTGTAAAAAAATAGATCTCACTAATAAAAAATAATTTTTTAACATTTTTTTAAGGTGGAGTCTACTTTTTTATAAGGGTTGCATAGAACTAATATATTTAAAACTTATACAAATTATTTCTCATAAAAGTATTCACATTATAATTTGCTTGTGGTTCTAAATTCTAAAGGGAAAACCAACTCCGACATTAATCATGACATAAAATTTTGGAGATAAAACTGTTAGAGATATAAAGAAATTACATAAAAATAAATTTTAAATTAACGTAGTTTCATTGGATTCGTTAGTTCTAATTTACAATAAAAGTAACTTTATAATCTGACATATCATATCAAGTAATGTTAATTTGTGAATTTGTTTTTGTGTTATTTATGTGTGGCTAAACTATTTTCCAATCTTAAATAATCCACTTCAATATAATATATATATATATATACACACATGCATACATATATATATATAAGTAGTGTCGAACTCAAGGATATTGTATATATAGTGACAACTTGAATGTAATGAAATTGATTAATAAATAAAAGGAAATGACTTATATAGCCTTAATTAAGGCATGCAATCACGTAGTCCCTTTAAAAAAATATGATTAAATTTAATACTTATATGAAAAACTTATTTTTAATAATGGATTATACTATTTTTTTTTTAAAAAAATACGCATTATTTTTACGCCCTAAACTGTATATACTCATAATAAATCTTGAATCACTTCACTGGTAAGCCAGGTGTTAAGTTTTTTTTTAAAGACAATGGATAGAGTCGGTTTGGTTTCTTTCTAGAAGTTATTCTTTTTCTTCACATGCATTGAATTAAATGAATGAATCCATAAAAATTCTAGGTAAAGATCTATACGTGATCACATATATATATAAAGGACAAAAACGTTGATATATCCGAAGATTCATATATATTGTCTTATATATAATACACGCTTGATTAGCAAATTATAATATATGGTAAGGAGCAGGTAGAGTGATGAAGAGAAAAACAAGGGAGCTGCGGCTTTTAGTACAATTTCAACACCAAGGATAAGAACGCAATAAATTAAGAAAATAATTAAGTACAAAACTAGCTACAACCACCATGTTACATGCTGCATGCTACATGCTGTGCGTGTTATGTATGAGAGGAGCACATTACCATGATATACGCAAGCAAACTATTTAATATAATAAAGATAATCTTCCATTCGTCCAAAAATATATAGCTATTTATTTTATTATTATTTTTTTAAATACAAAAATAGATGAAGCAGCGATTGATAATCAAGTATTTTTTCTGTATATGGCCTCGTGAGGGAGCTGATATTCAACTCACCTGAAGGAAGACGTTGTTAGGTTATGTTTGGGGGTAAAGATGAGAAATCTCATCTCTATCTCATCTCATCTCATCATTACATCTTTTTCAAATCTCCATATAAAATATAATAAACAATTCAACTTTTTCAAATCCCAAAACAATAATAATATTAAAAAATAATATTTTAAACTTTCATCCTAACACTATTCATAAAATTTTCAAAAATTTTCATCTTATCTCAACATCCAAACCTAACCTAATGTTGGATTTGTGGAACCAGATTTTTGTTGGTGTATTGGTCTGATGTGATGATTCAACCCAATAAAGATACGGTATGGTTTTATGGTAGATTTTGACCAAAGCCTTGTAGGGGTCTAGGGCAACGTCTACGAAATTTTTTTTGACATTGTTTACAATCGGAAAAATGCTTGACTAAAAGTCTGCTCGAGATGCATTTGACACTCCACTTGAGTAAATAATGCATAAAAGTGAAAATTAAGATATCTCTCCATGACACTAAAAAGATATTCTTAATTATGAACAATTTAGTCAGTCCTGAATGTTTTGAACAGTGAGATTTTGTTTCAATGTATATTTTGTGATTCTTCAATATAATAAAATCTTCTGCAACTCTGTGAACGTAGACATATTTGCAAATCATGGGGTAATTTTCTACCCAAGAAAGTTTGCTTCAGGAATGAGAATAGATATTTGGGCCGAACCTTTCACTAATAATTTATGCGCATTAGTTAATTCATTGTCTTATTTTAATAATTTATGTTAACATTCCGTTTGGTAAATATTTCATAGTGTTAAATATATAAATATATATTTATATATATATATCAATCAACATTTTGCTTTTTTGTATTCAGATATTTGTTACGAAAATAGTCATTTGGTAGGATGATAGACTCTTTCTCGTAACAAATAGTTATTTTCATCTACCAATGAACACTTTTTTTATAATGTAGAAAATCATCTAGCAATAATATCTTTTGGTTTATCATAAAAATTAATGTCACATCCATGCATGTAGTGGTGGCATGTATTTATAATTACCAAGTGATCGAATATAATTAATTATTATTATAAATTCACCTCGATCACTTCACTAACGTATAATTTATTATATAACAAGTGATAATTTAGATTATAAAAAAAAATCCATGCAAACGGCATGGATAATGACTATTAATTGAGTTTTCTGCGAGCTCAAAGAAATATTATTTGTTGAATAATTTTATTTGAAAGTTTTTACACTTCACATTATATGTATTATAATATAATTTGATCTAAAATATAAATATTAAAATCTAAATCTTACAAATCAAATCATACGATGTAGATCATGATGATCATGCATGTAATAAAATTTTTCAAATAATACTACTCTCGTCTATTTCTATGGGCACATAACCATTCCATTATGTACCTAAGTCCCATAGGAAAGCATGTATATATGTCTGTTTCATAGGCATGCGTGCATGCATCATTCGGTAACGCTTCAACATTATAGTAATTTATATATATATATGCTAATATATATGGGTACGAAAACTTGGATGTCAATCGTTTTCTTTATTGCATTTAAAACCATAATTGACTTTGTCTAGTTTGTGCATTTTATTTATTGGACCGTCAATAAGCACAGTGATGAGAATCTTTTCAGATCATGCGCTGTTAATCCAATTAAAACTAATAAATATTAGGAAATACACGCTCAAATCTTTTTTTATGATGTTTGATATCGAAGCTTGGGTACAAACGTAACATGCTTATATATATATACACCAGCCTACATGTACTCCAATATTTCAGCATAGAAAATGATGATTTTTTTTTATCAAATTGATCTCATCTAAGAACAATTAGGAGCCAAAATTTCTCTCCTACCTTAGCTTTAGCCTAACCCAAGTCTCACCTCCACTTCACAACCTGAGGTGAGGGCCGCTACCTATGCCTAATTTCTGGTGGGTGTATTCAGTACTAAGCCTTTAACTTTCATAAGCATCTATAGTTCATTAATTATTAACCGTTGCCATATATTGAGAGTTGTTATATTTTTCAGATTCTCCATCTCTAAAAAATCAGTCACCTTAATTTTAAGAGTTGAATTATTTAATTCATTCTCACTTGCTACTAAAATTTGGTGTAAATTTGAAAAAAAGTTTCTACCTTTAGTTTGAGCTAATCAAGCTTTAAAATTTTTAAATTGTACTGTATCGTGAAGAGAAATACTACTTATCATTTTTTGTACCACATACGAATATATAATTTGTTATTTTTATCTTTTTATTTAAATATATATATTTATACATCAATATATGTGTATTTAAATAAAAAGATAAAAATGACAAAACATATATTAATGTGTGGTATATGAGTTGAAAAGTAGAAATTTTAATCGAAGAAATATGAAAGGTGACCCCTCTAGCAAATGTGGTCCAATTAGTAATTATGATATTAACAGTTTACCAAATCCCACCCCTTTATCTATAGAATCTAATCCCTTTCTATTTTCCATCACTGTTTTTGTAGTACTTGCGTTGCATCACAAAGCAGCCAAGCCATGTATCCCACGTTTTCATTGTTTTTTTTTTCTCTCCCTATTTTTCATTCACTGTATGTGACTTGAGCTGCATAGAAAGCAGCCAGCCAAGTATCTCCAGTTTTCTCTTCCTTTTTTATTTTAAATTTTTTTATTCTCCTTCTTTATTGCTTAATTTGATTCCATTTATTGGGTCAGATGGGCAATCATACTGGGCAAAAAAAAAGCCTACTCCTTGTAGATGATGAAAATTTGGTCAAGTAATTAATAAGCCAAAAATGCAGATTAAGGCTAAATTATTTTGTGAATGCAAATCTTTTGCAGTTTCCCCATATAATATTGATAAAGCACTATGAGCTAGATGGTCTTTGGTGGTGTCATTGATCAGCTTGAATAAAATTAACTCTTCCATTATAGGCAATAATAATGATTGATGGGGAAATTTTGCAAGTGGTTTCTACCAAAGTTTTCATATTGAACATGATTCACATGATGGAATTTTTTTAGCAAAAAGTTTTCATCTTCTTCTGACTGGTATCTAATTCTAGAAAGATTGAAAGGTCAAGCTTAAAGAATCAAAACATGAGCATCATTTAGAATTAGGTGTTCGAGGATATCTTCTCTTTTTTAAAAGTGAAATATAATTAAGAATAGCAATAAATACAAGTTTAAGACGTGTAAGTCTAGTAAGATTTATAAAAATTATTTTAAAAAATGTAAATTTGATTTTTTTTTTTTTTTTAAGCGGATCTTGCACCTTCTTGAATTATAAAAATCATTTTTTTTTAAAAAAAAAAAATGAAGAGCATTATCAGATAAATAATCAAGTACATCCCAGATTGTCTAAACTTGGGAGCTGTCTTTTATTTCGACCCCAGGGGGGGGCCATGGCCAGGGGAGGCAGGGAGGCCATGGTCCCCAATGGCCCCAAGTCTATGATCTCTGTCGACAAGTTTGAAACCTATCCAATGCCCCTTTTATATGTGTTTCACATTGCCTTTTTTTCTTTTTTTCTTTTTTTTTTTAAATACAGATATTTATTTTTCTAAGCTAATAGAAGAATTTCTTATTGCTATAATTTTCCAACCTAGGAGAGTTTGAAATCTGAACGCCCTTCTTAAATTCGCGGAGAAATACCATTCAACTACAAAAACCTATATAGCTAATCTCGAATAGAATTAGGTTTGACAATTCAATTCCTAAAGGTCGTCAAGTTTGGTTAATAATACCATCATTTATTATTCTCTTTGGCACAAACAGAATGAAAGGAAATTGGGAATTGTCAATAGATGCAAAGTTTATTCTAAATTGAACTAAAATGTGGAGGCAAAACTCCCTAGAAATTACGTGATATTTGGGAAAACCTTGAATATTTATATTATATAATTGAAAAAAAAAAATTTAAAATCCAAATTTTAAAATGGGGACATGTTTCGGATTAGACCAAGGGACAGTACACCTTAAAGAGTGTGAATTTTTTTATAAGAAAAAAACACTAATAAAGTGGGTTTGATAAACAACACAAAAAGAAAGGTAATGGTGTGCCCAAATCACAATTGAAATCAATTATTGGCTTTAAAAAAGAAAACAATGTGATAATCAATTGGCATGTGTGACCACAAAAGCATTTCATTTTTTTTTTTAATTAGCATAAAGAAAATTGAGGGAGGTAAAAAGGAAATTAAAAAAAGACAAAGAAAAAGAAAAATGATAAATCCAAAGAGAACATGAAAATGAAAGGAAATAAAAAGGAAAGGAGGAGGAGGGTTCCTTGTAGCCATTGGATTTCTCTGCCTGTGGTTTGGGTTCGGAGCTAGGTTTGGGTGGTGCTTTGCAAGGATAAGAACGACTTCCCTCTCCTCCCCCCTTTTCCTTACTTTGTAAACACCATCTAGTCATCTACCACTCTCCGGTTCTCTACAAGAACCCCTCTCTCTCTCTGGCTCGCGAGAAAGTACTGAAACTCTCTCTCTCTCTCTCTCTCTCTCTCAACACAGCCGGGCTTTCTTTCTGAAATTAGTTCTGTTCCTCTCTGTTTCTACACGCATTTTGGGAAGGAAAGTTTCAAGAACGAAACAGAGCACTCTGTTTATTCAAGCTGGCGATCGAGAATCAAGAAACCACTGTACGGGAAATCAAGCCCAAGAACAGGAGAATCATGGTACAATAACCATCTTCCCTGTTTCTTTCATTTTGTATCAGAGTCTTTCTTATTTTGTTTCTGGGGTTTTCTTCTGGGTCTAGTCAATGTGCTCTCTTTTTTCTTGAACTGGCCACCGATGGACTTTAGATTCTATTCGGGATTCTTCTATGATTTTCTGTTTCTGAGTCTGGGTTTAATTCTTGTTTTTTCTTGAATAGGGTGCTGGAGGCCCTGATGACGATGACAACAGGTGGCCGCCATGGCTGAAGCCTCTGCTCAGTGAGAATTTTTTTATTCAATGCAAGTTACACGCAGATTCCCACAAGAGTGAATGCAATATGTACTGTTTGGATTGCAAGAATGGAGCTCTCTGCTCTCTTTGCCTCGCCCATCACAAGGACCACCGGGCTATTCAGGTACGTTTTATTGCCTCTGAATTCGTAGTTTTTTTCTCTGCTGTCATCATATTGGCATCCGGGTTCCATCCATTGCCGTCAAATTTATTGATTCCCAATTTGGGGTGTGTTCTTGCAATGATTCTTTTTCAAAGTTCTATCTTTTCCTTTTAGGGAATCGCAAGATTCCTCTGTTTCAATTCTTTTTTGGGGAATTTAGCTTTCCAATTACTCAGCCTTTTTCCTTTCTTGATCAAGTTTGTTGTATTCTTGTTTTTTTCTTCGGTCTCCTGGATTTACTCCCTTCTAAATTTTGAGAAAAATGGGGATCAAAAAAAAAAAAAAAGTTTTAATTCCGGTGCCTGATAAATGTGAGGCAGAATTGGAGTCTCTACTTTCCGAAAGTTAAAATCTTACGTTCCAGCATTTTCTCAGAGTGTAGAAACTGAAAAGTACAGAGTCACACACACAAAGATCTCTCACTTTTCGAGCTCATGGGTTACAAACTTCACATGAGATTGCTTCGTTTTCCATTTTCGATAGCCAAGAATCACAAATTCTTACGGGTGTCGTCTGTTATGTTGGCAGATAAGGAGGTCTTCATACCATGATGTGATAAGGGTATCTGAGATTCAGAAAGTCTTGGACATCACCGGTGTTCAGACCTACATTATCAACAGCGCCAGGGTCGTCTTCTTGAACGAGCGCCCCCAGCCTAGGCCGGGTAAGGGCGTCACCAACACCTGCGAGGTCTGTGAGCGCAGCCTCCTCGACTCCTTCCGCTTCTGCTCTCTCGGTTGCAAGGTACTTTTACTGCCACAATGCCCCCACCCCCTTTTCTTCAACTTTCGCCCATTATTTCTCACCATGAATTTCTGGTTTTTATTCTTTCTATTGGAATTCCTTCTGATTGGTCGAAATGGGTTGACTTTTTGGATTTCTGAGTCACTGACATAACTCCATTTTTTTCAACCAAACAAACAATTGACAAATGTGAACAACACGAGCTGTTTGCAATTGAATTGGGTCGCTGGTTTTTTTATTTCCGGTGGATTAACTGTTGTGATCATCAATTACAGATTGTTGGGACGTCAAAGAATTTCCAAAAGAAGAAGCACTCGGGAGCGATGGCTTCGGACTCAGAGGAATCGTACAGCAGCAGCAGCAGCCGCCATGGCCTGGGGAAAAGCAAGATCCATAGCTTCACTCCCTCGACCCCGCCCCCAACTTCCGTCAACTACCGGACTGCAAAGAGAAGGAAGGGAATCCCACACCGTTCTCCAATGGGCGGAGTACTCATGGGGTATTAAGTCCCTACAGTGTGGCATAATTATTCTGGTGCCCCACCACATTAGAGAAATTACAAAGGTAGCTGCCAAAGTATGGATGTCCTCCGTCCAATGCCCAGTGCTTTTTTAATTACCCCCTCCTTGAAAAGGCCGGTGTTGGACTCAGTAGTACTGTACGTCCTCTGTACATAGAAGCAAAAATACAAGAAGTACTCAACTTTGGAAATGTGGAAAAATAAGAAAAATGTAATAGTAATAATAATAATAATAATAAATAATTGTAGCTGCTTCTTAGAGTGATTATACATAAGTTTTGGGGTTTTGTTCAAAGTAAATGTAAATACGCTTTGGTTTTTGTTGGTTCTTAGAGGAAAAGACAATGTAGTCCTTGGGACGAAATGGGATGTCTATATATGGAAAATGAATAATAGAATTATTATTAGTGATATATATTTGTATGTGTGTTTATTTATTATATTTTTTTGTATGAACTTAAGAAAATTGTATTAATTATAAGAGATTATATTAGATGAGTGAGATATTTTGATTTTTGTATCCTTGAAACAGCCTAAATGGAACAAACGGTGGTCGGCTCGCGCGCGTGTGTGGGTGGGTGTCGTTTTGCACACGAACGCGTCTTGCTCCTCGGCATCTGTTGTTTTAAGTAAAGTTGGTCAGCCGCCCTCTCGCCAATTGACTCAGAAAGGCGGTTCCTTAAGCGAATGGGTTTTGCGTGTGTGGACCCATCGTGGTTTATTCCTGGCCGTAAGATTACACTTTGATTCTTTCCTTTCCTTTTCCCCCTTTTCTTATGTTTGCCAAGTGAATTTGGTCAAGAACGGTCAAGACATAATATTAGGAAAAAAAAAAAAAAAGACGGTTTCAAGAGTGGAAAATTATGGATCATGTTGGGGAATGACTTAACTTCAAAAGAAATACAAACGTTGCGCATTCATTTCAAGAAAAAGGATGGTACTACACCTATCGCTTCCAGTTCTGAAAGCTATTGTTAATTATAATTGGACTTTTTTTTTTTACATATATTTTTAACATTTTTAGATATTTAAAAAAAATCATAATATTATTAAAAAATATTTCTTAATTACTAAATAAAAAGAAAAATTAAAACAAAAAATTACAGCAAGAAGATCAAGCAATGAAAGTATCATTTTTCTTAAGGAATAGAAGAGAAATTTGGTATTTATATGAAAAAAGGAATTTTTTTCATATCAATCTCTATTTTTTTTTAAATGAATGTGCGAAATTTACAAATTTTAAGACTTCATTTTATTATTTTTATCCTTGATTTTAGGTATGGAAGAAGAGTAGGTGGGATATCCACCTTGGGATCATCATCCATCGTACCATGCGGTAAACGTGTTTGAAATTGTGATAGAAATGAAAGGAAACGAATTACTTTATTAAAAGAGAGGCCCGTACTGTCCCCTAATCAACAATAAAATTACTATCACTAATTAGCAATAAGAAAATTGATCGGATGCTACATTTTGTCAAATTTATGGGTTGAATTGGAAGGTTGGCTTAGCCAAAGTTTCAAGTGCTATATATACTTAATTCAAAGTTTAAAGTAGTATACTCTTTCTTTAAGTTTGTGTAACTTGAAAAGTCGACATTCTAGCTTTTAGCATAACGTTTACCATCCCTTTTTACCCTTGCCGTTTAATGTTTTATAGACTTTTCTTTCCACAAAATGGAAATTTACTTTTCCTTGCATTTACCTTCATTTTGTAGCTTCGTTAATAAAATAATTTGGATGTATTGAGAATGCTCATATATTCTAAACGTAGCCAAGACTAGGATGAAACTAATGCCAGAGAAAATTTAAGGCCCGTTTGGATAATAAGATTATATAAAATGAATTGAAATAATTTGTAAATAATAGTGAAATTATTAATACAAATAAGATGAGATGATTTCTGTATCCAAACAAATCCTCACAATTATTTTGTTTAAAAGTGACACCGACACGCTGCAAATAATTATAATAAATTAATATTTTTTTTAAAAAAAAATTAGGTTTGCCCCCTTTGAAAAGGTAAAGTCTATATAAAAAAATAATTTTTTATTATTTAAGTATCCGATATTTTCTAATCTTTTTAGAAGTAAGTAAAATTTGAACTGGATAAATTATTTTTTTAAAACTTAAAAGATGTCAAAGTTAAAGTAAAAAAATTAAAAATTAATATTTTATTAAATATTATATGTAATAAGTATGTTTGTATTTATTTTATATTTACCGTCCATCTCTCAAAGTTACCTTTGACTTTTCTTTTTGGTGTGTTTTTCTATGTTGTTCCGCCGCTTTGGTTTATGACGTGTACCCTCTTTATGTTTTTTCTTTACTTCATAACATATTATATACCGACCACAAAATGTGCGGCGCCGACACGTGTACTTATCTTTCTCTTACGTGTGGCTTTTTACCTACAAGTATTCGAGAAGGAAGCTCACCAATGACACGTAGTCAAAGATGTGAGCGGCCAATCTCTATGCAAACCCTAGCTCTCTGAGTTATTAACTTATTAGGTTTTTCGGTTGTTATTTGGCTGTAGGAATGATACGAAGCCACGTGTTTGAAAAATTCATGGTATTCGCTCGAGAACCGTCCAACACAGTACCACTTGTGTTCCACGTGTAGGGCTCTGAGAACTAGGAACATTCCCGGAGGCCTAGTGGGATAGGATGGGCCTACGTGTGGGCCATTCATCGGAGAAACACGAGGTCCACAAATTATGCGAGACTCGGATATCAAACACATACCGATCGTAGAAGGTGAGGGACGGACTATCCTAAATATTAAAAAATAAAAATTATTCTCATTATTTATTATTTTATA
>QEOT01003633.1:139905-211293 GCA_003123785.1 Pterocarya stenoptera | reverse complement strand
TTTTTTTTTTTTTTTTCCACCAAAAGCCCAACTCGTAAGTTATTCCTACATTTTCCCACAAGATTAGTTGCAAGAAAAAAAATTATTTCACCTTGAAAAATGTGATGGCCTTTGGCAGTAAATCATGGGAAAATATATTTTTGATAAAATAGTTCCGTGGCAAATAATATTATCCACAAACTGTTTCGTCGAAAATATATATTTATGAAGAACTTTTATTGGGGGAAATAATCACTTCCAGCAAAAAAAAAAAAATTGTTTGCAGCGAGTTTTATTCACGACAACGATAAGAGATTAGAAATATATATATATATATATATATATATATATGAAAATGCAGCAGTAATAGAATCAAAGGCAGAAAAACCATATAATCAAAGATAGAGCAAGGTCCAATTTTGTTGGACCTTCACTAAAGCTTAACTCAATTTATGTTCCAAAAAAAAAAAACACAATTTAAAATACAAAAACAACTCAAACCAATCTAATACTAAATCATAACAGTAACATTTGCGGTCAACAACCAAAAGATCAACTTTAATGCTTTTTTATCTTCACATGTGGTCACTAAGCAAAGTGCCAGCAAATGTGATCTCCAACACAAACTTGGTTTTGCATGTCTGCATCTCGTTTTAGATAAGATAATGTGGTATCCAAGCAGTCTGCATCACAAAGTGGAAAAAAATCATAAGCTAGTTTGATGAAAAAATCATAGTCTAAAGTAAATACAAATGCAAATTAATTTTTGATAAATAAGGTAAGTATCCAAGACATGAAACCTACGATCCGAAATAATATTTGAAATTAGTTAAAAACAAATAATCACTATTATATCATGGATATTTAATCCATAATATCTATCATGTTTGACACAAAAAATGACTCACCAAGAAGTCTTCCTACATACAATCTATAAGTATTTTTGAGAACCTAGTTAACTATCATGAGAACCTAGTTAAAATCACCTTTCTAATTTGGCCAAACTAGGTATAACAGGTCCTCTTGACTTGTTTTTGTCGCCTCTTAGTAAATCCAATGTAGAACATCTTCAAACTGTAATTGTCGGTAATGATCTACACTTCCACATAGCCTCCATCATTTTTTTTCTTTGATCAATAAGAGAATGAAAACAAAAGAGAATAAATAAATAAAATATTTTTACATTTGTGAACAGTTCATGCTAAATGTAGCTGAACACTGTAGTGAAATGTAAAATAGATTTGAAAATAGAGAATCTATTGGAGGCACTTTTGAGCTACTTTTCTTCAAATTTTACATAAAAATAGATTTTACAAAACTCATTGGGAGTTCTCTTATAGAGAGAGAGAGGGAGAGAGAGAGAGAGACTATAAGAACGAAAGCCAGAATGTCGGGATAGGGGAGAAGAAAAGAAATATAAGTCCAATTTTGAAAATTTGAAATCATGTATCGCCGTAAAAGATACTAAATCGCCGCAATAACTTTCACGGCAATGCTTTTCCGGTGGTTTTCGATCGTCAAATGCGATCTCACTGCAATAGTCTAATTCATTTTCCACGAACATCCTTCGTGGGAATAACCCCATGTTTTTCACCATGTTGCGCCTTGGAAAAAAAGTTCATGAAAAAATGCTAAATTTGTTGTAGTGACACATGTGTAAACTTATACGTACTGCTTTACAGTGATCATCAGTAGCTTCTGTTAATGTTTGAACTTTCCAATATGTGTGTGGAATTTGAAGAAACATTAATGATCTTTCTAATAAAGCCACTCAGGTAGTAAACTGGAATATGGATGGCAAAAAACATACACACATGCAATATTTAACACTTGCATGCATGCGTACTATTAATGTGGTGAAGAAAAAGTATTACCGGCCGTACTGTCAATTTTACATTTTTTAAAAATAAAAAAATTTACAGGGGATTATATTATAAGCTGTCAGTTTGCATTAATTAGTATGTTGTACGTACGTCACTTCAAAAAAAAAATGAGATGGTATCGAATCTTCGGAAGAGTTAAAATTCTGGTTGAATACGATGAAACTCCAAGGAAATCCCAAAACCCCGACAAATATATAATTAACACATGATCCAAGGGAAGCGCCTGGAAGATGTGGACTTCGATATATACATGAAATGAGTAGCAAAAAACAAAACTAGAAGACTACTTGAAGGCAATTTTCATTTGGAATTTCGGATTAGCTCTTGTTTTTTTCTTTTTCAAAAATATATTGATGCTTAAAATCTTCTCTCTCTTTTTTCTATAAATTGGGACGGATGCTTTGGACACATGCATTTGGGAACCAAAGATTTTTTGGAAGTTTCGAAAAGTTTTTCCACTCCCAATCCAAATTATGTCTTCGCAAAGTACTGATAAATATTTAATACTCAAATATGTATATTCAAAAAGATATTTTATTTTCAAATCGGTGTGTAGAGCAGTACACTATCCATATCACTTAAATAATAAGATTTGATTATTTATAAGATTCAAATTTTAAATTTTATATTCCAAATCAAATTATGCCATATAAGCAATTTACTAAGTGTGCTGATCTACACATGATCACTGGCTTGAGAATAGAGTAGCTTTTTATATTCAAAAACCAAAATGTGCAGTACTTATCCTCTCTATGTACAAAACAGCTAGCAAAAGTTTATCAGGTAAATTAAAGATTAATGGGAATTAGATGCATAATTGAAACGTGGAATTCAGCTTTCATCATTAGTTGAATCAACGATTGAGTACTTCCTCATGAAATAGGCAAATTAAATTACCAATTGGGATTTAAGTAATTTTCCAACCAAAATGTTTTTAGAAACAAACAAAAGAAAAAAGAAAGGTTGGGAATGTTTATTTTAGTAGGAGTTTTTGGAAGGGCAGACGCGCGAGAATAAAGGAAGTACCCAAAGCAAAGATCAGGATAAGGGTTGGCTCTATATGCACTAATTAATGGGAGTGTGGAGTGGTCGATTTTAGGAATCCATGCATGCACCCCACATGAGTGCGTAGTACTTCAATTACGTGACGCAACCTAGCTAGCTACACACATGCATGTACAGTACCGTTAAATATTAATTTGTTGATTGAGATCGCATGCATATATATATATATATGTTCTCTAATCTATTGTACATTTATTTCAATAATGGAAGAAACAAGATCAAAGATTCATTAATCATCGAACGCAACTTGGAGGGACCTCTAAATAATCCTAACTTGGATGATTCTCAATTTTTGTCTCACTTTGAATAATATGATTAATATATATACAGTAATGGTATTGATCTTTATTGTATTTTGTTATTTTCAATCATACTTATTGATGTATCACATTTTAAATAATTTCATAAGTCAATGATCACTAAGAAAAATTATTTAAAATGTGACACATCAGTTGATGTGATTGAGGATAACAAAATTCAAGATGAAGAACAACATTCTCACTTATCATTGGATATCCTTACCACTATATTTCATAACTTACGTATCATGATCAACAGATATTAGCTAGCTAGCAGATTATGACAAACAATTTTCCATACTTTCCCCAGCAAAGGGGCCTTCTTTGCTCAATCAAATTAAGCCAATTCGATTACACATTAAATGCTTTAGCTGAAAACTTTGCAAAAGTAGATACGTGACATTAATGCCTACCTCTGATGAGCGCAGCCTCTTTCAACTTCACTCTTCAGTGATATGTCATATTCAATCCAATAAATAGTCATAGCCATTAAAGGACTAGTCACATCTTGATGATCCCAAACGAAAATAAAAATGAAATTAGAAAAACCTTGGATCTTAAATACTGGAGCTATTCCGGTTTTGGGAGATGATCATACGCCGGCCGTGTCTGGTTTCAGTGAATCGCCGATTTTTAAGCTGACATGCATGAGATATTAATGTTGTACGAAACTAGTGCGTGCATGCATGCATATAGGTACTCAAAGTCAACAGCTGGTTCATTGAATCAATAATGATTTTAGTTTGCTTTTCTTGTTTTGGAAGCATGGACTGTGATACCAACTACCATGCAAGACCCCATCCATGACCCAAACTCTAGGGTCAGTCAACGCCCTTGCAAAACTTTTGACACCCAAAGTACGTAAAAAGGGAAAGCAAGAAAAGAAGTAGAAGAAGAAAGCCTTCCAAATACATGGATTAATATTTTAACAAGTTTTAGTTATGGTTGATGACAGCTTAAGATAGTACCATTAATTATGTTGGATCATAGAAATTAGCAAGCTGCATTGAAATGGGGAAGGAAGGAGGTTGCACCAACTTATATGATCCTGTCCATTTTCACGCCCATTAATTAGAAGCCCCTTTCTGAATTAATCCACCAAGTTATATTAATTAATGTTCCAACAGGTAGTTTGGAATTAACTTGCATGCTGAGAAAATAAGTGGTAGTTCGTGATCATCTTCTTCATGAAGCCCCTAAGAAATCTCTATTTTTTTTTCCTTCCTCCTTCATCGGTTAAGCTACCATATATCATCCTGTCCATCTTAGTTGACCTACTTTAGACAATATTTATACTCGAAACTAGCGCATGCACTAACATGCGTGCAAGAGGATATCGAGCATACAAGCACGAATTTCGAGCAAATTTAGAATCATAACTACCTTCGGCCTATGGATCCATCATTGATTCTTATATTAAAAATATAATATAAATAATTAAATTTTTTTCTTTTTATTAGTTTAAATTTTTGAAATAAATAGTAATGATTTCACATATCATCGATTCTAAATTTTATTCTATTTAAGTAAATATTTTAATGATATAATTTTGAGATAAGTAATAATCTCACAATAATAATAAAAATAACACCTTAATTGCAAGAGGATAAATACAGAGTTGTATATATTTGAGCCTACATTCTTGTCTTGACTGCTTTTGCCAACATCTTGAGTTTCCCAAAAGCCCATCATGATCAGTCAGCACTCCTTTTTATTTATTTATTTTATTTCAAATGTTTGGTATATTTGGTTGAACCTATACTTCTATTCTGAGGGAACAATTGCATCCACTTGAACTTAAAACAAAAAATAAATGAAATTGGCTCAAAGATGATATGTAGCTTAAAAAGGCAGATTAGATTGAAAGCTTTCGATTGCACCCAGTGAGTGATAAATCATAACTTCGCCTGATCTACCTCGAAGAAGAAAAAAAAAAAAAATCCCTTTATCCACTTCCCGCCAGTGTATATATGGAAAATTTTATACACCATAATATCATCCCATTTTCATCACATTATATAATATGTTACACATTTATCACCTTTGAATGATCTTTTATCAGATGATCATTTATTATCAAATGATGATAAATATGTCATATTTTATATAATAAGATAAAAAATAAATAAGAATGTGGTGTATGACAATACTGTTAATATATATAGGCATTGCCGACTGTTTCCATTCAGGCAATAACACTGAAAATGCGATTGCCACCATTTATGTGTCCTATCATCTAGTAGTAGGCCATTCTACCCTTGTGAATAACTTGGGCTGAGATCTTAATTTGCTGTTTTCTTTGGGCCCATCCGCAAGTCATATTTTTGCGACTTGGGCCAATAAAGCCCGATCTGAGTTGCCCATGAATAACCATCTAGCTTCCAGTTCCAAAGGCAGAAATATGGGGCTGTGTGCGAAAAGGGTGAAAAGATTGGAAATTTTGTACAAATTTTAGGTTTGCAACTTTCGGGCGAACCTTTTAAAAAAAGAATAGCCGCAGTATGAAAGTGTGAAAATGCCACTTTTTCTGGATGAAAATTCACTTTTTCTTTAAGGATATGTACATTATTATTGTTTAAAATTTATGTATTTAGTAAAATGGGAGTAGGGGAAAAAAGATATTTATATATTTTTTAATTTTTAATTTTCAGGTGTAATCACCACCTGATGTACATTTGATGTACAGTTATTGGATACGCCATCAGTCTGTCAAGGAGTGGATGAAATGATCTTTAGCAAAAGGGCCACATTCAGACAAAGGGTCATGGCCTAAAAAGAAAAGGGAAAGGGTATTCAGTGCTATTTGCCACTTTGCAATGCAGGAAAGATTATCAGAGTGAGGAAAGTAAAAGAAATGGGTCATGGCTTGTAGGCAGTAGGCGCTACTGTCCATGAATCAGCACCCATTTTCAATCCTACACAACCTGATCTTCACCCAATACCCATCACATTTTTTTTTCAATTAATTTTTTTTTTTGAGTTAATTCTTATGTTAATAATAATAAATAAATAAAACTCTATTTTAAGAACTCTATACTATGCATATTGATATAACATAATTTAATTTAAAAAATAAATTTTATAAAAATAATGATACTCATCTTTTTTTTTTCTCATTATTCTTTTATTATTTTATAATATAATATTAAATAATTAAAACATATTTATTATATTTCACGTATAAATCCATCATCAAATATTATATGACAAGAAAATAAATATTATATGACAAGAAAATAATGAAAAAATAAAGTATAAATTTTATTATATCCATCTCTCTGGCACACAGTCGGATGCAAATTCAAATGCAGTACTTCAGCAAAAGCAATCAGCTTTCGGCGCACCCCGTGAATCACGCACAGCTCTTTGACGAATTCGTTCATCATTTTTTCAACATCAATCATATCAATGTCATCAAACCCAATGCATATGTACCCAATATATACCCAAATGACATGGAAAACGAGAAGAAATAGACTTAAAAAAAAATAAAAAATAAAAGAAGGCATTAATGCTTCTTTCACAAAGACACGAAAAATATCCAAAACGCCATTCAGCTTGAGCTAGCTAGGTGCAATTTTACAATTTCATGTATGTAGGTTCACGTATAGTTATTGTGCTTGCGTCTGGTAAAGAGATCCCCAGTTTTGGCATTCCTAAATGCACAACACCCTACCAAATATACCGATATCAAAGCCACCAGAGTTATGAGCAATATGATGTCTGCTGTTCTCCATTCTTTCTTTATATTCGCCAATAGTCCTGCTTTGCATGAATTGCAGCTGTAGCAAAGCTGCGTCTGCTCGTTGTTCCATTGCAGGCAATCAATGTCTGCCGCCGTGTTTATCGGACTTATCCAGTACGTTGGATTCACGAATGTGTACCCGCATTCCGTCGGTGGTTTACAGCATCCCGACTGTAAATTTAGCGAAAGCAAAAAGGACGAAGAAAAAAGATTAAAAAATATATTGGAGAATACATTCGAGAAAAAGACACATGATTGAGGAATCTTTAACTACTTACTGTTTCAACGTTTTCAAGAAGCTGAGAAGACGGAGGTTACTCTAAGAATAATTTGATGATCAGATAGCAAAGAGATGCCTCTTGGCTCTTTGGTAGCTAGGCAGCTTTTATGGAGGAATATGCCATTTTGTTTTGCTTTAAACACATTTGAAAAAGGTTTCAGTAAATATTTCAGTTAATCTTAAACTGATATATTATATTGTAAAATTATTTTTATTTATTAGTTTATTAATTTATTTTTGTAAAAATATTTTAATTATAAATAAATTACATAAATATAATTCTACAAATTGAAGTAGTTTTATGTGATTCATCGGATTATAAAATTATTTTTATTATAAAATAGATCNCTTCCCGCCAGTGTATATATGGAAAATTTTATACACCATAATATCATCCCATTTTCATCACATTATATAATATGTTACACATTTATCACCTTTGAATGATCTTTTATCAGATGATCATTTATTATCAAATGATGATAAATATGTCATATTTTATATAATAAGATAAAAAATAAATAAGAATGTGGTGTATGACAATACTGTTAATATATATAGGCATTGCCGACTGTTTCCATTCAGGCAATAACACTGAAAATGCGATTGCCACCATTTATGTGTCCTATCATCTAGTAGTAGGCCATTCTACCCTTGTGAATAACTTGGGCTGAGATCTTAATTTGCTGTTTTCTTTGGGCCCATCCGCAAGTCATATTTTTGCGACTTGGGCCAATAAAGCCCGATCTGAGTTGCCCATGAATAACCATCTAGCTTCCAGTTCCAAAGGCAGAAATATGGGGCTGTGTGCGAAAAGGGTGAAAAGATTGGAAATTTTGTACAAATTTTAGGTTTGCAACTTTCGGGCGAACCTTTTAAAAAAAGAATAGCCGCAGTATGAAAGTGTGAAAATGCCACTTTTTCTGGATGAAAATTCACTTTTTCTTTAAGGATATGTACATTATTATTGTTTAAAATTTATGTATTTAGTAAAATGGGAGTAGGGGAAAAAAGATATTTATATATTTTTTAATTTTTAATTTTCAGGTGTAATCACCACCTGATGTACATTTGATGTACAGTTATTGGATACGCCATCAGTCTGTCAAGGAGTGGATGAAATGATCTTTAGCAAAAGGGCCACATTCAGACAAAGGGTCATGGCCTAAAAAGAAAAGGGAAAGGGTATTCAGTGCTATTTGCCACTTTGCAATGCAGAAAAGATTATCAGAGTGAGGAAAGTAAAAGAAATGGGTCATGGCTTGTAGGCAGTAGGCGCTACTGTCCATGAATCAGCAGCCATTTTCAATCCTACACAACCTGATCTTCACCCAATACCCATCACATTTTTTTTTCAATTTTTTTTTTTGAGTTAATTCTTATGTTAATAATAATAAATAAATAAAACTCTATTTTATTATTTTTATTATTATTTTATAATATAATATTAGATAATTAAAAAATATTTATTATATTTCACATTCAAAACTATCACCTAATACTATATGACAAGAAAATAATGAAAAAATAAAGTATAAATTATATTATATCCATGTCTCTGGCACACCGTCGGATGGAAATTCAAATGCAGTACTTCAGCAAAGCAATCAGCTTTCGGCGCACCCCGTGAATCACGCACAGCTCTTTGACGAATTCGTTCATCATTTTTTCAACATCAATCATATCAATGTCATCAAACCCAATGCATATGTACCCAATATACACCCAAATGACATGGAAAACAACGAGAAGAAAGAGATTATAAAAAATAAAAGAAGGCATTAATGCTTCTTACACAAAGACACGAAAAATATCCAAAACGCCATTCAGCTTGAGCTAGCTAGCTAGGTGATGGTGCAATTTTACAATTTCATGTATGTAGGTTCACGTATAGTTATTGTGCTTGCGTCTGGTAAAGAGATCCCCAGTTTTGGCATTCCTAAATGCACAACACCCTACCAAATATACCGATATCAAAGCCACCAGAGTTATGAGCAATATGATGTCTGCTGTTCTCCATTCTTTCTTTATATTCGCCAATAGTCCTGCTTTGCATGAATTGCAGCTGTAGCAAAGCTGCGTCTGCTCGTTGTTCCATTGCAGGCAATCAATGTCTGCCGCCGTGTTTATCGGACTTATCCAGTACGTTGGATTCACGAATGTGTACCCGCATTCCGTCGGTGGTTTACAGCATCCCGACTGTAAATTTAGCGAAAGCAAAAAGGACGAAGAAAAAAGATTAAAAAATATATTGGAGAATACATTCGAGAAAAAGACACATGATTGAGGAATCTTTAACTATTTACTGTTTCAACGTTTTCAAGAAGCTGAGAAGACGGAGGTTACTCTAAGAATAATTTGATGATCAGATAGCAAAGAGATGCCTCTTGGTTCTTTGGTAGCTAGGCAGCTTTTATGGAGGAATATGCCATTTTGTTTTGCTTTAAACACATTTGAAAAAGGTTTCATAAAAGTAAATATTTCAGTTAATCTTAAACTGATATATTATATTGTAAAATTATTTTTATTTATTAGTTTGTTAATTTATTTTTATAAAAATATTTTAATTATAAATAAATTACATAAATATAATTCTATAAATTGAAATAGTTTTATGTGAATCATCATATTATAAAATTATTTTTATTATAAAATAGATCTAATAAATCCTATAAAATTATATCAATTTGTGAGATTACTTTTATGTAATTTTTTTTTATAGCTATTACAGTCCTTTTTTCAAAAATATTCTTGAACCGTTCGTATATGAAACATAGTGTGCCTAGCAATATATAAATAAAAAGAAATGGAAAAACAATTTTATTATTTCACAGTAAAACTCATTGTTCTAGCGACAAAAAAATGAAGATGATTACGATCTATTAAATTTCTCATTCAATATAGTCTTGTTCTTCATTCTTGAACCATATTGTTCTAAAGACATTACAACCTTCACAAAGAAACAGACCATCACCTTAATTAATAAATGAAATTAGAATTAGATTATTACCTGTAAGGGGCTAATACGTGCATTAAAGAAGTCCTTAGCCATACGATAATTCTGATTCAACTCTGCACACATAGTTTTGGAACTAAGACAGTTCCTGATGCGATCCCACTTAAAAGGACTTTGAACCCTTCGACGAAGCCAGCCTGAAAAGTCATCGAGATGATATTCCAAGTAATTCCGGCTCGGTGCAGGGTGGCCGGAGCCCCTGAGGGTGACCATGTAGATGAAAACCACAAGACAAGCAAGCAATATTATGAGAATAAGCATGGCGACGAGGTAGAATATTAGGAGCCATGGGACTCTCCAAAACCCTCCGACAAAGCCTGCTAGTGCTACAACCAAGATCAATATCCCCAGAATGATTACCGGCCATTGTAAGATCTTCACGCAAGAGTTGTCTGGTTCTGTGGCGAGCCAGATTCCAGACCCAATGATTGGGATTGAGAGCAGCATGGCAATGAAATTGATACCTCCGATGACATTATTGCTCAGTGCCATTGTGGTTAGAGAGAGAGAGAGAGAGAGAGAGAGAGAGCTTAGGGTGATATGTTCTGGGTTTTGCTTAATGTACATAAAATGGCTGGGAAAGAGATGTCTGTACGTAGAATTACTTCTGTCATCCAACCCACCGCATTTTCTTACTCACCTTTTCTTCCTTAATTTCCAAAAATATTTATATGAAAACATTATTAAAATAAATTTACATTTGATGTAATATATTAAATTTTTTTATAGTAAAAAATATTTTATAATTTACTGTATCACATCAAAATATACTAATTTATTAATTTAATTTTTGCAGTGACTAAATAATTTTCTATGCATATCCTTGTCTGTATAGTTAATAAATTAGAACATAAATCGGAAGTGTATCTAAATAAGATGCGCAAAAGTATATATACAAGTAAAAATTCTGGGTATTGTGAATTTTAAGTCTAAATACTTTGCGTGCTACTTTCTGAAAAGAAGAACTTTGTAGGGAGTGGAGAAGATAAAAAGGAAGAAATGAATTCTGATAGCCCCTTCAACATATGTTCTTCATTGAAAGGTTGGAATAAGAGTCACAAATTACTGTGTACGATGTGTGTCAAAAACCTTTTTGCTGCACCTAACCTTTATATCTCCAATGTATATAAAAGTGCTAATCAAGTATGAACAGTATTTTCATTTAAAAATTTAGAAAATGTTGGGCGTCCCACTCCCAGTTCCCAACGGTAGCTACCGCTTGCATAATATGTGTTTTTTTGTGTGTTTTTTTTTAGTTTTTTTATATAAATTTTTTAATAATTTTACATATTTAAAAAAATATATAATATTATTAAAAAATACTTTCTTAATTAGGAAATAAAATAAAAATAATTTTTATTTTACTTCGTGATTAAGGAAGTATTTTTTAATGAATTTTATTTTTACTTAATGATTAAGAAAATATTTTTTAATAATATTCTAAATTTATTTTATTTTTTAAAAATATTTAAAAGTATTAAAAAATCTATATAAAAAATAACTAAAAAGAAAACACATAAAAAACACTACAACAACCCCAGCGGGAGCCCCCAGCTGGGGCTGTAGCATGATCCTAAAAAGTTTTCTTTCAATTTTGTCCATACTTCTATTCCCAAATTTTCATTTAGCCTAGCTATATTTGTACGTNTCTCTCTCTCTCTCTCTCTCTCTCTCTCTCTCTCTCTCTCTCTCTCTCTCTCTCTCTCTCTCTCTCTCTCTCTCTCTCTCTCAGCCGACAACCTTCTCTCAATTTTTTTCTCTATTTGCCATAACCCTCTCTTTTTCATTTATCCACAGGCGTCATCATCCTCCACAAATCACCGATCATACACTTTTGGGCCATTGCATTGCAATTGAGCTCTGTTATGTGGTATTGAGATATTCTGTGATGTCGGAGGAGAGAAAGCTTTGTTCTCTATGTGGACGGAACTAATGGCAGAAATCGTCGATCTGTTGGTCTCCATCACTTGAGCTCTGTGAACGTTTTGTGGATGTTTTGGGCCTGAAGATTGCGTTTGTTGCTTTTATGGGTAAGGTAAAGAATTCTTACTATTTACCGCATGCATTTCTTTTTCTTTATTTCATCGTAGTCTGGCCAAAAAACATTGCCGAGCATGAGTTTTTTTTTTGTTCCCCCTGTCCGCAAGTTCGTCCAAACGAAAGTCTCGATGTTTGGCCAAGCTCTGCAATATTGGATATTTTCATAAATTGAGATCTTCAATGACAAAGACATTAAAAATGGTAAATTTTAAACAAGTTTCAAGAAGATATATAAATTATAATATCTAACAAAAATAAATGATATATTATTGGGAGGGGTTGGGTGTTGTCTGTGGTGGGGCTGTGCAAGAAAATCCACTTATAAAAAAAAAAGAAGTATATATTATTGGGAGGGAAAGGGAAATAGAGTACTAACAAAACGTGAATATCACTTTCAGATTTTCATGCAATAATATTTTCCACATTTTAGCCACTTTGAATAATGAAAAGAATGACAGTAGAAAGCATAGGGCTAGGGCCACAATATTGATATATGATGTCATTATCTACGTAATTAAAATTATTTTATTAGTGGATGTAATTTGCATGGTAGTACTGTGTTTGGATGTTAGGTGGTATCAAATGATCTTTGATATGTGAATGATAGTGTTTTATAAATCTTATTTAAATATATTTGAATATAAATAAGTTGATATATGTGTAGATAAATTTAATCTTTTCATGAGATGTTAAAAAACTAAAGAATTTTATCAATAATTAATTTGAAATCACTTTTAACAATCTGACTGAGGAAGTTAGGAACTTATTCATTAAGAAGGAATGCATGCATCATTCTGTATTGGATATGAATAATAGTAAGAAAGGTAGAAAAAAGTTTTTTAATTTTTTAATTTTTTTTATTTCCTTTCATTCATTTTTTTATATTCTTAAATATTTGTTTAAAAATAAAAAATTCACAACATTACTAAAAAATATTTTTTTAATCACTAAGTAAAAAAAAAAAAAAAAAAACATCGAATCAAAACACCAATTCGAGACACACATTTTGTGAGTTCAGCATTTTTCATAAAGTAATAGATAGGATGAAGTTTAACACTCCTCTATAATATAATTTTTTAAAAATATAAAGAAATTCTTTCAAATGTAACTTTTTTTTTTTTATATTTGATTGCTTATTTCGTATTTTGTTACATGAATTATAGAGGAAATTATTCATTATTATAAACATTTTAAATTAATTTCTCTCTTTTGTTATTAATTTTTTATTAAAAAAATATTTAAAATATAATATTTAAATGATATGAAGAAAAAATAGATAAACTGATATATAGTATATTGTAAAAATTAATATATAAAATAAATAAATAAATAAAATTTGATAATATATCTTAAAAGATAGAAAAGAAATCCATTAAAACTATTTTATTTGTAAACAGATCAAAATCAAGGAATTTGTGCATCTTCCAAATTGTCCAAAGTAAATGAGGTGGGTTGTTGGCATTGGAAGTAGAGAAAGATAGATGCATACACATAGTTAAAGTTGAGAGAAAATATCTCTTTGCTTTCTATACTTGTCGTGGACAAAATATATATCCACAATAAAATAATGATCATGTGATATATCTTTGCTTTACCTCTTATTCTTTAAAGTTAAGAAATGTCATGAAATTGCAACCTTAACCATTATTATACCGAAGTTTTATTATTGGTCTGCAAATTAATAAAGCAGATCAAGATATAATTAAATAAAAAATTACTTTTTTATTTATCTTTATTTGATCTATTTTATTGAAAAGTTGGTAAATTAAAAAAAAAAACACTCCAAAATTCATTTGATTTTGTGTATTGGGTACAGGAAGTGTTGCATTGCTATATTTAATATATTTATTAAGACACTTTTGGTTTGTCCTTTGTCAACTGCTTTAAAGTAACCCACCGAAGTAACAAGCATATGTGTATGCGCCCCTTTTTCTCCAATGCAACAAGAGTAACACTATACTTGTCGAAATTTTGTCCCGAATGTGTGTCCCAGAAAGCACTTTTCACTTTTTTCTTTTTCTCTTCTCTTTTTTTCATGTATTTTTTTAATCATTATAAACATTTAAAAAAAAAAAGAAAAAAATTGACAATATCATTAAAAAATACTTCCTTAATCATTAATTAAAAAAAAAAAAAAAAAGCTTCTGGTCACCTTTTCGGTGAGTATAGCATTTCTTATGCAACAACCCACCTTATTTACTTTGAACAATGCATGATAGATGCTTATTTGTTTACAAATAAAATAATTGGAGTTTATCAAGATGTCGATTTTTTTTTAATATAAAATCATTGTACTTTAAAACAATTATTAACAAAATCTTTAAACTTCCAAAATCATTAACTATTTACAACAATGAAAAAACAATGAATAAAAGAGAACCAAACATTTGCTTGTGCAAAGCTAAATCTATTCTTGTTATTACAACTAAACACCATAGAAACTCGAAAGTCCAACTTTTTTTTTTCCTACTCCTAGCAACAAATAGAGTTCAAACATGGCCAAGATTCTAATCTTGGTGAAAGCCAAAGCTCAAGTTCTATTCTTGGGAACGCCAAAACCAGGTAGAAACCTCCTCTGACCCAATAAAAACGATAGCTCTTTCTCATACCTTAAGACCCCAAGTCCCATCATTTTACAATAGAATCAAATGAAAATGAGAAAAATTTTGTTCTTTATTTCCTTTCCTACACTCTCTTTTACCCAACAACCAAACAAAGAAAAACCATACAGTAACAGTAAAAGATCAAGAAAAAAAAACTCGAATGTTGTCAAACGGCGAGGCTTGGGACACACCACCTAACATCCCTCATCATCATCCCCACTTCCTCCTTGCAGCCGACCATGGGGTTCTTCTCTACCAAATATCTTAAATTTGCACCAACCAGGTTTGCAAAAATAAATAAATAAATAATCATTCCTCTAGGATGTCTATACCCAATACACAAAACCAAGTGAATTTTAGAGTTTTTTTTTTTTTTTTTTTAATTTACCAACTTTTCGAATAAAATGGATCAAATAAAGATAAATAAAAAAAGAAATTTTTTTATTTAATTATATATTGATCTACTTTAATAATTTGCAGACCAATAGTAGATCCCAATAATAGATCCTTGGTATAATAATGGTTAAGACTGCAATTTCATGATATTACTCAACTTTAAAGGATAAGAGATAAAACAAATATATATCACATGATCATTATTTTATTGTGGATATATATTTTGTCCACGACAAGTATAGAAAACAAAGAGATATTTTATCTTGACTCTAACTATGTGCATGCATCTATCTCTCTCTTCCCCTAATGCCAGCAACCCACCTCATTTACTTTAGACACTTTGGACGATGCATGGATGCCTTGATCTTGATCTGTTTACAAATAAAATAATCAAATCTGCAGTTTTAATGGATTTTTTTTCTATCTTTTAAGATATTATCAAATTTTATTTATTTATTTATTTATTTTATATATTAATTTTTACAAGATACTGTCAGTTTATCTATTTTTTAATTTCATCTCCATAATTCATATAAGAAAATACATAATAAGGAATCAAATATAAAAAAAAAGTTACATTTGAAAGAATCTCTTTATATTTAAAAAAAAAATATATTACAAAGGAGTGCTAAACTATACCTATTTATTACTTTATGAAAAATGCTAAACTCACCGAATGTGGGTCTCGAATTTCTATTCCGATTCTTTTTTTATTTATTTAGTGATTAAAGAAGTGTTTTTTAGTAATGATGTGAATTTTTTTATTTTCAAACAAATATTTAAGCAAATAAAAAAATGAATCAAAAAATTAAAAAAAAAAAAAAACTTTTTTCTACATTTCTCGATGGGTTCTCGAGCTACATCCCTCAGGGATGTACCACTACTCTTATTTTATTGGATTTGTTTTTTTGGTTCCCCCCATTTTATCGAATAGTGAGTCCAAGGCCTTGAGCTATTGGAATCATCTTCATTTTTTTTTTTATTTTTTAAATAAAAAAGAAATATCTGCTACAAATCTTATATTCTTCACTTTGATTTTAATTCAACCTAAACGATGCATGCCCAAGTTAATTATTTCCTACAGTTAATTCATTTCAATGCATATTAGAAACCATTATGATTTTGCTTTTTTTTTTTTTCAAAAAAAAAAAATGGAATATAGATATCTTTTAATTGTATTCGATGATTCATAATTTCATATAATAGAAGTACAGAACCCCACCAAGTGGTTAACTTAAATAACATCCTAACAAGTTGAGGGAAAGTATTTACAAATGATTTATAAATATATATGTTTTTATATTTTTATTTTTAAATAATAAATTGAACTTATTATATAAATTTATAAATTTATTTTTAAAAAATTTCTATGTGGTTGTCCTACTTCTCAAGAGCTATCATTTCTACGGCATAATCCCACCTACTTTAAGTAATTATTTATTACAAAAAGTAAAAATCATACCAAATAATACAATAAATATCCTAAAATAAATTTGACATATTAAAATATCCGATTAAAATCTATAGAAATAATAAAATTTCTAATTTTTCAGCACGCAGACATTGAAGAGAGATGGAGGGACAAAAAATCTATAACAATTAATTTCTTTATTGAATTCTCTGATTTTTTAGTGATAGCGATAAATTTTTTTTTCTTAGTAGTGAGCAGGATAGTGATAATTGATAAATTTACTTATATAAGTAAATAAATAAATAAAGTATGTAGGATTCTAGAGGGAGTAGAGCTTTGATATAAAAGAGATAACTCACAGGATCATCCACATATGAAATTTACTATACATAGTGAGCCACTAATGCACGCAGTTAGTCTCAAGGGACGCTGGAGGCCTCCCACAACCCATATCACCAACATTTCCTTCACCCTGAAGTTCCACTATATGTCCCATGCAAATTGTAATAAAGCAACTGGATATGACTACAACGACAAATTTGTGTTATAATTGCAAAAACATGAGCATCTCATAACTATGGTAAATCATTTTATCTCATTATTTTAAATAATCACTCCTTACATGATAAATATAACAATGTAATTGTTAAAATTATGCAATTACTAATATTCTTATTAATTTTAGCTGACGATCTATCTAGAAGTAGAGGAATATACTAGATGTATAGCGGTTGTTATCTTTGAACTTATATCAAAATAAATATTGGATTGTACAACTGTTGATCTCTTTGAATAAACATGCGAGGTAGAATGTTTAATGCATTATGTCTTTATATTTTTTCATTATTACAGTAGCACCTATCATATTTAGCAAGTATTGCAACTATCGTTTCAAAAAATGAATAGATTATGTACTTGCGCACAAAAATGAATCAACATGGACAATTGCATTAAAATAAACTCAATGTGCTTTATGCCCATCCTATAAATCAAATTACGTCATAAACACTCAAAATCTCTTCTTCTTAAATTTTTTACTGTTGTAATTATATACTTAAATAATTAAGATACTAAATTGTTGTAAAGTCTATACTTCTTTCTTCACTTTATATGTTTTGTTCAATTTTCGTTTAAATTTCCTTTTTCACCTTCTCATTTACTATTTTGTAGTTTTTGTAGTTTTTTCTTTATATTTATAAACTGGGTATTGCTCTTAGTAGTATATATATATATATATACATGCACCGTTTAGGCTCAGTTTGGATTGAAAAATACTTTAACATTATCTCATCATTACAATTTTTATAAATTTTTATATAAAATATAATAAATAATTCAACTTTTTCAAATCTCAAAATAATATTAATATTAAAAAATAATATTATAATAATATTTTATTCAACTTTTAACTTTTCACTATCCAAACCTAACCTTAATGTGTTTTCGTGATAAAAACCAACTCTCCAATTTATCTTAACTCATCTTATTTAATCATCACAACTTTTCTAAATTCTCACATAAAATATAATAAATAATTCAATTTTTCAAATCTCAAAACAGTAATAATATTAAAAAATAATATTCTAATAATATTTTATTTAACTTTCAACTTTCATCTCATCTCAACTCATCTTACTATCCAAATCTCCCCTTTTTTGGACAACATAATTATATCTATATGTATAGTAAGAAAAATGTTTTAACTACAAAAAAATTTTATAAAAGTAAATTTACAAATTGATCTGAATTGATATAGTTTATGGAAAAAGCTAAGGATCTTGCTAGGAGCTCCCGCTCCCATTTTTCTTTCTTTTTAAAGTTTTTTTAGTTAGTGATTAAGAAAATGTTGTTTAATAATATTGTGAATTTATTTATTTTTTCTTTAAATATTTAAAAGTGTTAAAAAAATTATGTGAAAAACAAAACTTAAAATAGCTTAACGGGAGCTCTCAGCGGGTGTAGACACACCTACAGATTATAAAATTACTTATATTTTAAGATAAATTTAATATATTATATAAAATCATATTAATTTATAAATTTATTTTTGTGAATATAACATTGCACTCGGTAACAAAACGTGGAGTCCATCGTGAAACCTATCCCCTGGGCTGCTGTCCCACGTTAAACACGATCTAATTGCTTACAAACATGAATGGGCTTTTTTGAAGAGTCCATTTGTAGTTCAAAACTTCAAATTGTTTGCCAAAATCTGGAGGGATGGATCCACAAAATCTTGATGAGGATTGTTTGGATGGATCCACAAAATCTACGCCCTCATCGTCGATACAACAAAGCACATATTTCTTTATTTGGATAGGCTACGGAGTATTCTCATAGAATCGTAGTTCATTATTCCAATATAAAAAAATATTTTATTATTATTTATTATTTTATTATTATTATACATTTATTTTATTATTATTTTTATTATTATTTAATATTTTATAATTATTTTTTATTACTTTTTTATTACTATTTATAAAATAGCTGACATCACTTTACCATCTAAATACATAAAAATGGAAGATCCTGACAGTGCAATTTTATGTATAGAGTGGCTCTACAGTCACATATGGGAGATCCCGACAGTGTAATTTTTATTTTTTTTTATTTTAATGTATTTTTTTAATATTTTTAAATATTAAAAAAAATTTACAACATCGTTAAAAAAGATTTCATTAATCACTAAGTAAAAAAAAAAAAAAAAAAACCACTGACAAGATCCCTATGGGTGGCTTTAGCTTTTTTGTTTATGTATATTAGATTAGAGATGACAATATGTGCACTACCTGTAAATCCTACACAAAATTGACGAAATTGAATTTGATGTTAACGGATTCGGATCAAACATGTTAACCCGTTAACACATAATTTATAAACAAGTCAATAACGGGTCAACCTGCTTAATACGAAATTAATTTATTTTGATTCGTTTAGAATTTATTTTGAAATTAAAATTTTATTATTGTTAAATTGTAATATTGATATTTCTAAGTATACTTATGCTTTTAGCATTTTTATTGTTGAGATTGTAATTTTAAACTTATAATTATATTTGTTATTGTATGGTTTGTAATATTGATTTTATTATATGTTAAAATTTAAAAAATAATAATATATATTCTAAAATATTGTGGTTATTAATAAATATAGATTTTAAATTTTATATAAAATTATATTAATAAAGTTAAATGAATTATACGTTTTAGTTAACTCATTTAAAGTGAATTTAAATGAATCGTATCGCGTTAATAGATTTCTAATTAATTATTCAATGAGTTAAAATTAGTGACACAATACAATCTGTTATTTAAATGATTTTAAATTAAGATTTGTAAATTTGACACGTATAAAAATATTTGTGAGTTGACACGACACGAGCAGATCTGAAAACACTATTTGCCACCCTTAGATAAGGTCCGTTTGTTTCCGTTCCTTTTGGTTACCAGAACAACAATGGCGGCGATTGAGGCTGCAGTTCCCATCTTCTCAGTCTACACTTGTTCTCCCTCTAAACCCGCGTTATCCCCTAAACAGTTACCCTTCTCACGAGTCCATGTAACCAGTTCCATCCCAACTCGTTTTCGTAGTTTCCCTCTCTTTCCTCTCCCCTTCGTCCGCAACCACCTCACGAAAAACCACCACTGCTTTGAACAGTCTTCTGCGCTGCAGGAGGTCGTGGTAGAAGAGCAAACAGAGCAGACCGTGGAGCTAAATCAGAAGAGAAAGCTCCATGTGGTCAATCTTCCCTGGTCTCTCTCCGTTGTTGACATGAAGAACCTCTTCGGCCAGTGCGGAACTGTAAAGGACGTCGAGGTTCCTATTCTTCTTTCATTTTCATGCAAATTTGAATATTGGGTTCTGATAATTCCGTAACTGTGAATAATGGGCTTGAAATTTTTTTTAGTATGGATTAAAGATTTTGATTACCATAGAAATTTGAGTAATGGGTTTCGATTATGTGTATTGAAAACGTAGATAATAAAGCAGAACAATGGGAAGAGCAGAGGCTTTGCTTTCGTGACAATGGCGTCTGCCGAAGAAGCTCAGGCCGTGATTGATAAATTTGACTCTCATGTAAGTTGTTTTATTATATATTTCATCTGTGTGTGTTTTATATTTGGTTATATGCTATATAGTTGATACGTATACTTATCTTATATGTTTAAACTAATTTAATTCTTGAATGGATGAAACGAACCCACATTAAATTTTGTTTAATAAACGCATATTTGAGAATATGTACCAAACGTTTATAAATTTCACATTCTTATAAGTTTTTGTTTTTTTTTAGAAAAAAAAATAGATCGTTCATTTTTTTACTCAGCTCAGTTACATTTTGAAGGAGAATATATTTCTAAAGAATGCTCACCTTGGAAATTACTTTCAATAGTGGAGAGAGAGAGAAACTTATGTCCCAATGCTATTGGCTTGGTCACATGAATGCTTATGGGCTGTTTCATTTACTCTGGAAGTCTCTTTATTGGATCAACACCCTCTAGATTTCTTAGAGTAATCAAGAGGGTAAATTTTTCTAAATTCCAATCATTGCTTTCAAGTTCAATTGTAAGGATTTTACCACATTAGCCCTTTGAGATTCACAGATTTATCATCTTATAGTTCACCATATTTTTGCACATTGAATTTAATTTTGAGAGTGATCAAATGCTGATGTAACAAAATCCTGACCACTAAATTTGAAAGCAATAATTAGTAGATTTTAGAGAAATCCATCCGGTAGATTGCCCTAGGAAATCTAGAGGATCTTAATACGCCTTTATTAGAGTATTATTATTTGCTCATTTATTTATCTTTAATTTTTCCCCATCTTTGTTGGGCGCTCATCTTTTCCTTGTAGTGCCTTTCCTTAAATCAAATTGCTTCCCCTTCTGCAGTCTCATTTTCATTGCTCATGGCCAATAAAATGCAGGCTTAGGGTTTTGTAGTCTGAAGGTTTAGTTTGAAATGAGCAAGATTGTTAGGAGACTTTTTTAGAGAAGTGGCGCATGCACTGATCCCCAAACTGGCCGTACCAATGTTTCTTTGGCATTGCGAGTGTTATCTTTTCAATTATCTGTACATTTTAGTTCTTTTAGAAGTTAAATGAGTTAATGATTATATGTAAATATTGAGGTCCTTATGTCGTATATGCCAATATTCAATATTCTTGAAGGCATGTGAACTTGAAGACTGAAAATGAGTTAATTACCATGTTTCCCATCTGATTTGACTTGCATCTTGGAAGACATCAACTCACAATTTTTTGGTGCAGGAAATATCAGGTCGGATAATAAGGATACAGTTTGCTAAGAGATTCAAGAAACCTTCTCCGCCACATCCTCAAGGTCATCTTGCTGGAGAGACACACCATAAACTTTATGTGTCTAATCTTGCATGGAAAGTAAGATCCACCCATCTCAGAGATTGTTTTGCTGAAAACTTCAAACCAGCTTCAGCCTCGGTTGTCTTTGATGCCGGGAAACCTGCTGGCTATGGCTTTGTATCTTTTGCTACCCAGGAGGAAGCAGAGGCTGCAAGATTTGCTTTGGATGGGAAGGTGAAAAATTATTCATCTTGTTGGCTTTTATTTTTTGGACAAATTTTCTTGTTTGACTTTAACTTACTTTTTCTTATTTATCTGCTGGAGTTTGGATGATGTGTTCTTTTAGATCACATTAACAGGTTGAGTGGTTTGTTACTGTTGCAGTTAATTGGGTAATTAATAGGGGTAATTTTTTTCTTTGTACCAACCATTAACAGGTTAAGTGGTGTTTTCTTTGTATTAACCATTAACAGGTTGAGTGGTTTGTTACTATCTGCTGGACTCTGTTTTTTCCCCTTTAGTTTTCTTTTTTTCTTTTTTTGGGGGTGGGGGGGTGTTCCAAGTCAACAATTCTATTGTCCACATATCCATGTACTTGTATTACACAGTAAACATAGTTAGAGCTTAGAGAGGGATGACGGTAGAACTTGTACTTCTCAGTGATGTAGGTTTATCCAAAGGAATATTAAGTTTATATATTATAAAATTGATAATTTGGGTCGGCAGATGCTGTAGAAGGTTCAATTTACTGATGTAAGCTTAGTCTTGAACATAATATTGCTTGGTTTGTGTGCGAGTTGGAAACTTGATTCCATTTCTTTCAGTTGGAGCCACAGGTCTAGTTTTGCTTGCTTTCCTGTCCGCCTGCTCCCGTGTAAATATTCTCCTCTTGCTTTGGAAAACTGGACTGAAGAAAACACCAAAGCTTGTTACTCTCTGGTGAGAGGGGGGAGGGTAAAAAATTATACAGACATGGTAAACCCTCGGTTTTCTTGGCTCCTTTCTGCTTCCATGAACACACTTTCTCCTGGCTTGGACTTTACTACATTGAAGAACTTTTCATCAGTAATGCAAGGGAGGTGGGAGAGATTTTATTCATCATCTCAGAATGTGTTATTTTCTCTACTGTACCATTATATACATAAATGCCCACTGACACCCCCCCCCCCAAAAAAAAAGAATCGCAAATCGCACACACTAAGCTAGCCACCCCTCTTAACACACAATATCTTTCATGAGTCTAGAAATTTTATCTAGTTTCAGTTAGATGCATCAGATGGTGTTTAATGAATTTATTGGCTACTTGGTCATGTCTGATTGAGGTGTAATAAATGATTTCTCAATTTCTCCCCATGCAGGAACTGATGGGCAGACCCCTTCGTCTGAAATTCAGTCAAAAGAATGTTGATGAGGCTGGAAGTGAAAAGGAAGAAGCTGTATCTGAGGATCAACAGGAAGAGCTGTAGATCCATAGACATCCTTTGGTGATCTCAATCCTTGGGTGGCTGATTAAGAGTAATCTGGCAGAAGCTGGAATCTTACACTCAATTGCCCATGAAAAGTGATGGAAGGTCTTATCTTTGGTCTGAACATTTTTGCCTTCATAAACTTCTCCATTTGAATTTTATGAGTACTGTATTCTAACAGTTAGCTTTTTTATTTTTCTTACTCATGCATCTTCTTGTTTTTGTCAATTTGCTGAATACATGTTACCTGTCTTATTTTCAGATCTATTGGTGTAAATGTATTTTGTATATTAGAATTGCTCAAAGAAATCCTTTTACCAGTGTTATTTAATGACATTATTTTTCTGGCCTCAGATTTGCATGCGAGTGAATAACACCATATAAATTTACTAAAACCATCAATAAGATGGAAGATAATAACTGAAACCATTTGAAGAAACGAGGGATATTTAGCCAAGCATATTAAAAAAAGAAATGGCTTATCATTCTGTTGTTCCCTGTCATATTTGTCTGGTAGATTGGAGATTTGGAGCCACGTTTGAAGATTATACGAGGTTAGTGCGACAATTATTTTGGAATCTGTAAGTTGACATTGTAAATTTGAATTTATTTCTGTATCTTAGCCTTTAATAACTGTTATAATGAAAGAAGGATGTAGTATTGGTGTCTTTGGAGGGGTAAGACCAGACCACTGAAAAAGTAAAAGTTTGAAGGGATTCATCAAGTTATGGTTAGAGAGAGAGAGAGCCAGATGGGGGTGAGAATATTCTTAATTGACCAATTACTATCCTTAATGTTAAACTACATTTTCAGTCTGCAAAGGAAGCACCCTGTTTATAGCTTGGCAGAATGGTTGAGGGCATGATGTGAAGGAGATTCTTGGTGCTCGTGTAAGTTTGAGCATTATGCTTGTTTGCCTTTACTATTATGGGACTAGGTTCTTTGCTATGCGGTTGAGTTTGATAATTGATGGTATGGCATTCATTTGAAACTGCTTATTGAGAAAACTTTAGTTTCACTTGCCTAATTGCAAGGAAAAGTGGCTCTTGGAGTCAAAAGAGAATATATGCTTACATCTTTATCAAGCGGAATCCAGAGGCCATCTACTGATGAGGCCACAGAACGTGGCACTTTGATGCACCAAGAAGACAAATGGAGCTTTACTTTTTCTTTAGTAATGAAGTCAAGTGTTCCAATCAGATATATTCCCCCCAACTCTATCGTATTTCTTTCTTTTTTCTTCTTTTTAGTACCAACATATTTTACTTTTCCTTTGAATGACCATTACAAAAGCCTACTTAACCCCTAGGGGTTGGCTCAAGTGGTAAAGGTCTTGAGCTTGGGGGTATGCTGCCTCCAGATCCAAGGTTCAAATCCCTTTGGGTGCAAACAATCTCTAGGGACCACATCCCTTGGTGAAAAGTTAGCGATTTAACTAGTTCTGTGTAGGAAAATTTTAGAGGGTGCGGTGCATGGGATTGAGGTTTACTCTGTAGGGGTGGGTCCGAAAGGCCTACCTTGGAGAGGTTCCCCAACATCAAAAAAAAAAAAAAGTCTACTTAAGCCTACTTTTCCTTTTAGTACCACACTCTTACAACACGGTTTAGCTTTTCTGATAAAAAAGAGGAGAGAATTCATACACGAGATTCCGAACAAAATACAATAGAAACCACAAGACTAGGACACCTAACTTGGCAGCCCATTTCAGCAAACAAATATATACCTCGACAGAAAATTTACGTTAGATCTTATTCTCTCAGTTTGTGTGATGTACAGATGCAACTTGATGCATGCTTTCAGCATTTTTAGACGTGTAAAGTTCTTCTGAGATTCTCACTTTAACTAGCTTGAGCAATAAAAAGGAAAAGAAAAACAGTGGACTGATTACTTTATTGAATTGCCCAACCACCAACAGTGCAACACCACCTTAGTCAACAAACCATTATCTCGAAAAAAGATAGCAAGAACCAAAAAGAAAAAGAAAAAGAAAAAGAAGAAAAAGAACGGCTGTGAGTTCCCTAATATTCCTGATTTCGATTTCTACACAAGCCCCTTTGCAACTTTTCCACTCCATCCTGTCTCTTCATAAAAATATACGTTGTAGGAGCTTTCTATATCCCTTTACCGGTTATTCTTGTCATCCCATCACTCCCAATCTTCACAACCAGTAGTGGTACAGTGTTTTCTATTGCTATTATATGTTCTATTCAATTGTTAGGAAGAAAATTTCACGAACCATCCAGGAACTATCCTGTCCATACTCTGTTGATCAGGTAATACTTTGGTGGTTCTATTTTTATTTCAGAATCCCAAGAGAACTACCTCTCAAACTCCTTGCATGGTTTTGGAAATTCAGTGTAAGTTGGGGTTCCAGTTTGTAGTATGAAGGTCGTCTGCAACCGTTTTGAATGATTTCATTCTCTGCCTCTCTTACCTCCTGTTCTTATTAGAATATTCACAAGCTTGGCAGGAAGAAAGAGAAACATGATGTTATTGATAGTTTAAAATCGTGGTGGTCAAAGTTAGCCATGGCAGTTGTAGATAACCCGAAAACTTGGATACCTTATATGCCTACCAAAGACTGTTCTCAAGGCATTTGTAGTTTATACTGTCCACAGTGGTGCAACATCATCTACCCTCCACCCCCCTTTGAATTCCCCGATGAAAATTCTAGTCCAAGTTTCTCCCCTCTTGTTATTGCAGTCATTGGCATTTTGGCAAGTGCTTTCCTTCTTGCGAGTTACTACACCATAATATCCAAGTACTGCAGCAGCCGCTACTCGACAAGAAGAAGAGAAGATCATGACGCTAATGAAGAATTGGAAGACAATCGCAATCCGACGCTCCATGAACCATGGCATGCTGCAACTACTGGCTTGGATGAGGCGCTTATAAAGTCCATTACAGTATGCAAGTACAAGAAGATGGAAGGGTTGGTTGAAGGTACTGATTGCTCTGTTTGTCTCAGTGAGTTTCAAGAAGATGAGAGCATAAGGCTCTTGCCAAAATGTAGTCATGCTTTCCATCTCCCATGCATTGATAAATGGCTCAAATCCCATTCGAGTTGCCCTTTATGTCGTGCTAATATAGTGCTTTTCAGTGGTAAGCCGCTTCCTTTGCCTACACCGGTGACAGAAATACCTCCTAGGAATGAAACTTTGCCAGGAGCCCCACAGGCAAATGAAAGTGTAGCTCTTGAACAAGACTTGGAAAGATGTGTTACGGAGGAAGAAATGACACATAGTGATATTGCTCCAAAGAACTCATTACGTGCATTTAGTGATTTGGGCAGCTCAGAAAAGACAGATACCATTCTTGAGATTAGAGATGGAGGATATCAACATCTTAGAAGATCGCTTTCCATGGATCTATCGTGCCAAATCCGTTCTTCTGTTGCTAATATTTTGTGCATGAATCAAGATGAAGTTGTTCAAGTAGTGGAAGAGAGCCAGCCTGGTGATGCTAGCTCATCGAAGCAATTATCAGCAGGAGTTGAAAAGTCTAGCAATAAAAGCAGGGTCTTGCATTTTGTAATGAGCCCAATTGCGATGAAAAGATAATTTTCAAGTCGAAGATTGTTGCTTACTAGGAATGGGAGAAGACGGCACACAATCGATATTCCTGTCTGAAAAAATAAAAAAATCAGAAGGAAATGGAAAATTAGTTCAAATTAATTGGGTGTTAGTGAAAATCAGATGCAAACATACAATGGCTTAAAGATGTCATTAAGACCAAGTTTTATTGAACACTTGTCCATTTCTTCATGTCTATCATCCCTTCCCATTCCATGTTCTCCATTTGCTTTACCCTACTCTCTCTCTCTCTCTCTCTCAATCAAGAGTAAAAAAAACGAAGAACAAAACGCATTTTCAGTTGGGTTATACTCACAGACAGCAACATTAATTATCATGTCATATTGTCACTGTGGTTGGGCCACACAAGTTGAGGGGGCAAAATTTTAAATGTGCTTGGCCTATATATGTATGTGAGGACAAGTACAAGGTTGGAATGTTTAGCATAACAACAAGATGGTTTAATGTCAAAAAAAGCCAATTTAAAATGATGGTACTGTCGTGCATATATATATATATATATATATATATATGCTAGCTCTTGGAATACTGTGAGTGGAGTGTGTCAATTAGGCAAGTCGATCTGCTTTCGACCCTGTGAAGAATAAAAAAATTAATTATATTTTAGATCTTATTGAGCTTAATCCTCCTAAATAAATGAGATCCATTAAAAGGCCAGCCTGAATGAAATAAGGATAGCATGCATATGATGCCATTCATGTTCCTAACCTACTTGCATCTAAAAAAAAAATGTTCCTAACCTACTACTACATCCATGTTGGGCTTTACCCAATTGGGTTATAACATTATTTCTTCTTGTCATCAGTTGCTTACATTTAGCACCAAAATCCTACAGATAATGGGCCTCAAATTGTTGAATGAACCCTGTAAAGATACATATTCGCTTACCAACTTGCAAATTCAGAACTCGATCGGGAGACGAGAGTTTCACATCTATATTATGTTACAGTTATAAAGAGATTATATAATATAAATTTATAAATTGATATGATTTCATGAAATTCATTAGATTTATTTTATAATAAAAATAACTTTACAATTTTACATATCCAGCCATATCAGTTTGTGGATTTATTTTTATGTAATCTTTATGTAGCTAAGTATTTTCCATATTATCCTGTAATTCATGATTAACTAACTTCCTTTTTCTACCTATGGGAAGACCGAGAAAGCCAGGGTTAGAAAGGCATGCAAGAGAGGCTAATTGTCTGACAATAATAAACAAATAGAATCATTGCTAATGAATTATACATTCAAATTGATGGTGCTATCTACTGGGCAAGAAGAAGGCAGACGTTGTTTTTTTCCCTGGGTACTTTTGGGGCGGCAAATGGATGGTAAGTTCAAGATGCTCTCCAGAAGATACTGACCTGATCTAAATTCTGGAAAAAATTAGAGATATAGGAAAATAGTTGTGATCATACTCATTGTTGTTTAGTTCCCATATAGGATATTTGAAAGATACCTTTAGGAACTATGGATTAAAAGTATGGGTTAATCAAAGATACAATGCTATATATATATATATTAATCCATATATAGCTATATGTATATGTCAGTATGCCTAGCTATAGCCAAAATGCTGATCTATTAGTTGCTGGTAATCCTAATATATTGCCTCATTCTAGTTCTCTCTCTCTCTCTCTCTCTCTCTCTCTCTCTCTCTGTCACACACACATGTACACACAAACAAAGAGGGTTTTGAACGTCATCTTCTTGGTAAAGAAAGGGAGCTTCTTATATATTGCAAAGGGTGCAGATCGAGAGGGCATTGGAAAAAGTGAGATGTTTTTGTAGTTTTGAGGAAAAGCTGTGAAGGAGGGGTTTTGTGGGATCGATGCATTTTTCCTTTAGTGTTGATTCCCAGCCTCCAGTTTTTGTTTCTATGCGTGGGATAAATCGGTATCCTCATTAAGACTCGCGTCCTCTTGCGTAAAACCAGATAGAGACGTGCATGGATGGCGCTAGCTATCATATATGTTTGTTTGTGTCTATGTGTATGTGTATGCGCGCGCGAGAGAGAGAGAGATCAGAGAGAAACAGAGAGACCAGAGAGAAACAGAGAGATATCATTGCGGATGTTTTATATTAATCCTAACTTAGTGAAAATCATTGTATTGGCCGAGCTTATCACATGATTTTGTATCCATCTTTCATTGTAATTAAGAAAACTACAAGCTGGAAAAAAGGGAAAAGAATGACCAATCATTAATGGTTCATTTTAATATGAAAATAATGCCAAAAATTAAATTTATAACTAGCTAGGACTACATGCAGCAATTAACATTCAAGTTTCAGTTTTGAAAGTGACAAAAATTACAATATTTATATATATATATATTTATATATATATAACTTATTCGAAGATTTATACACATGATTGTCATGATAGTCCCAATATACATGCTTGACTATGGGAACATCTATGGGACAGAAATGGAGTGATGTCTCTAAAGAAAGCTAAAAATGTACCATTTGAAACTGTGCATCCATCATGTTTTACATATAATAGATTCTCTTCAATGGGGGCACTTGAGAGGTCAGATGAATTATTAGTGCCGTGGAGAAGAGGGAAGAACTGAAAGAACATGGAATCTGACATCTTCAACTCGACTAGCTAGATTCAGTGACGAATACAGTACTCTCTCTCTCTCTCTCTATATATATATATACATATCATGTCTATGGAGGACAATTAGATACTGTACTCAAAGTTTTCAGTTTATCATGAAATGTACTTGATTTAGTGTAAATATATAATCCCAATCCTTTTTATGACAAAGATCCTCTCAAGATTTTCTCCAAATTTAAATATTCAAGTGAGAGAGAAAATGTAGACACGTAAAGTAGTTCTTATAATATTTATTGCTTAATACACTATAAATAATAAATATTATAAAACTTATTTTCTATGTTTATTTATTTTTTTCTGTTCGGATAAAAATTGTGGGCGCACATAGGAATGACTTTTATAAAGAAGTCAAACACATGATTGATCTTTAATTAATGAAAATGTGGGTGAATAAACTCATGTATATATCCTTAATTTAAGATTAACATTGTCTATTACCTCAAATTATGATTAATTAGCAATATTGTAATACCCATACAACGTTAATATTATTTACACAAGAAATTAATGTCGAAGGTAAGGTTAGTATTAGAAAACTGTAAGAAAGGACAGTGCATGACTGTGTTGGAAGGTGTGCCTCAAATTATGTCTTTGTTAGGAAGCGTTGAAATATTCGTGACGCTGCTTTCGCCTTCGAAAATGGAACCTTTTTGTTTTGTTTCTCTCAACGTACGGTGTCTTTGTTTTATCGGCCGGTGTGCTAACACATTAGTAATCATAAGATCCATTTAATATTTAATAAATTAAATAAAATAGCATTTTGAAGGCGAAAAAGTGTGTTTAATTCTGAAGACTGGAAGTAAAAATTAGCTAGTGCAATGAATGTTGCATTGCGAGCTCGATCGCTCGCGCGGAGATCATGTACTGGTTGCGAGTAATATTTAAGGTTCACCCTAGGAACGAATTAAGTCAGGATTATAAGTTTTGACGGGTCGAAAAGTTTTAGGCCTGGAATAATAAATAATTAAATTAAGATTTTTTAAGAATATTGTAAACAATAAGAAAGAAACATTAAATAAATTTCAAATTAATTTGTATTTTTTTCATGAATATTAGTAATTTTACATCTAAAATTTTCATCTATTAATGCAATCAAAATGGGAGATTGAACTATGGAAATGATTATATAGGAATTATATAAATTAGGTAATATCGTAATATATCGTGTAAACCAAACACTAATTAAATTTTGTATTTCACTGGATATAATGTATAGCAATAAAATATATTTAAAAAGTTTTTATATATATCGTTGCCTTCACTGGTACAGCATCATGTACAATACCGCTGGCTCTTCTTCATGTGGGCATTCAGAGAACACGCGATACACGACTTATTTAATTATGGGTGATGATATGAAGCTAAAAAATAAAACGAAAGAATCCTCGCTCCCTCCTGCGCTCCAACAGGCACAGCAGGGATCGGAGGCTAGGACTGAGTACTTCTCATGATCATGAGCATTAATATTACTGCTGTTTTTTTCAGGTTTGACACGAGAAAAATTCTATTTAATAGCTAGCCCCGCACTACAAAAGGCTAGGCGCTGCTCCATTTCTTTGACTCGATATATATATATATATATATATTATATAGAGGAAAGCATGCAAACGGAGATTAGCAAACAATTACCAGCTTGCATGCCTATGAACTGGTGATCATATCATGCGTACAGTAATACATATAAACGTACGTCCGAATTTCCTCATCTCTTTTCTTTTTGTGATTTTTGGTGGAAAATATACTCTAACAAGTTGTACGTACGTACCTAAGGGAAAACACATGATGCACACACCTATTTGCATTTAGCCACGTACTAAGGGTGGAGAATTAAGCTAATTAAATGCAGAAGATCAAAGCTAGCAAAAAGGGTGCGTGTGGCATTCCAGTAGTTCCACCTCAACTCCAAGGTCTGGTTCAATATAAGACAGCTTCGCCCTCAATTATTCTCAGCATGTGGTGAACTGCTCCTGCTATGTCATCTACTGAAGTTAGTTGGCATCCTTCTTCAACCTGGCATTCAGAAATGAATAAGTTTTAGCCGAAAACTCTCATTTTTAGAAAATTAGGGGCAGACAGTTCCTTCCAAACATAGAAAACGCTACAAATTTCAGAAAAAAAAGACTCTCTCTCTCTCTTGGCCCTCTGGGTGCGCACACCTATGACCTTTTGGTTTAGGGAGAAGGCCGAAAAATGAGCAAAATTCTTTCATATATTATGAACAGTGGTGAAACTAGGATTTGGTTAAGGGAAGGCGGCTGGATATAATAGAATTCAATTATATATTAGTCATGATCATGCCGTTGATCTGATCATATTATAATAGAACCTCAATCAAATACAGTTTTATGATCTATTAATATAGATGATCGATGTATGATGTATGATCGCTAGCTAGCTAGAGCCCTATGAGAGTTTCTTCTTTCAACATATCGAACGTTTGAAAAACATAGATTAAGAAGCTAATTAATGGCTTCATGTATTTGATTCTAAAATAAGTTATTTATATAGTTGTGATCAATAAATAAACTTGCAAATAAATTATTTATTCTTTCTGGGCAGAAAGTACAAAAACACATGAGATTGAAAAGAAAATACATAATTCTTTCGTACCTTGGCACTGATAGAGTAGAGGACCAAGGGGTCCATGGTGGTCACATTGAGGTGAAGGATGGACAGGCGAAGTGTCTGAAACCCGGCAACCAACTTTGAAAGCTGTCTAGGGTTTCGTCGCGTCAGGATTCTAAGGTTTGCATGGGTTTCGATCAAACTCACCTCGATATCAGCTATGGCATCCTCAGTCTTCGTTGTATACTTGTTGGGGATCTGCGACCATGTGTACTGTGGATACACAAAAAACTGTGCAAATGGCGGTTGCCGGAATTTGCAGGTTGTGGCATCTTCGTCGGTTAATGCTCCCACTCCTGGTTGCGGAAGTTGGAGTTTCTGAGCTTCGAGTGACTGCAGGAGGTGCTCAAGTTCCTTCACAAATTCTATAGCACCTCCTACTATGGAGGCCTGGTCACCCTACAAAAATAAATGTTTTTCATTGAAGGGTTTAATGAAAACTTGTGGAATATGATTTATAAAGATGATATGATGATGAAGAAAGTGGAGAAACTAACTTCAACTTCTAATGAGAACTACGACAATCCCACTTTTTCCGTTTCAGCTAGGCCATACGTTCACCTAATTATGCTTAATTCCTTTATCACGTGACAGACAAACATGGAAAAATCTATTGAATTACAAAATGCAGTGGGGACGAGTGGGGAAATCAGAAGGAATAACTGGTGGGAGCCTGCAGTCAAAAATGACAACTTCAGCTTTGCTTTTACATGACTGGTCTCTGATGAGTTTTGCTGCATTACCTGACTTTATAACGCCGAACTTTTCCAAATGAACCATTGCTGGGTCCGGAATTCATTCAGTCCGGCTTTTCATGAGAACCCACCAAATTTCTCAAATTTTATTTATTCCAGCCATGAAAATCGAAGCGCGGATACCTTTTTATACTGTGATATGTCAATTAATGCAGAATGCAAGAGTATCATTGGAATTATGGTATAGGAGTTTAGCAATAATCTATTGGATTGCCTTGTGTTTGTTTAATATTTACTTGTATTTCTATTATGGTAAGCCAAATTTTCTATATGATGCTTGAAATTACTGTGCTCACAAGCTTAAACAGAAATTCTTCAATATGGAAATGCGTTTTCATCCCGAAACAGGCATGGAGAGAGAAATAAGAAAGAAGAAGGAAGAATAAAAAACACACCCTTTGAGCATAAGATTCAGGCATGAGGGAGCGCAAGACAGAGAGGTGCTCATTCATCTGTTTCCTGCGGTTTCTTTCAACAGCAATGTGCGTCATCCTTTGTGTCTCAGCTTCTTCCTTGTTCTTGCACACCCTTGGCTTTCTCCTCCTCTTTTTCCTCCCTTGAACCGCCAAATTCTGCCTCCGGTCTACAACTTGTGACCTACCACAGTGGCGCTTTTGGGTCATCAATGAAGAGTTCTCCAAAATAGCACCTTGGTTTTGAGGTGGCATTGCATTCTCTAAGAAAAAACTGGTCTCTGAGGAGTCATGGCTGCTGTATGGTGCTGCAGAGATAGTGTCGTAGATTATGAAGTTAAAAATCTCATTGTTAGAAAGAGCTTCTAAAGCCATCTTATCCAACTGTAAAACTTATTTCCTTTCCTTCCCCTTCAAATGGACTTGAGTTGATGACCCAACACTGTTATCGGTTCCAATTCAAAGACAACAATCATTTTATAGCAGAACCCTATTCTTGAACTTTTGAGAGAGAGGGTGCAGCTTAAAATAATGCGAAGTGCTCAAGAGATATGGTGCACGTGAGAGGGCAGAAAAGGAGTTGTGCTTTTCTGCTTCAAAAAGTGAAGGAAACAGAAAGAGGTTCTTCTCTCATCCTTTTTTCTGTTTGCCTTCCCGATTTCATAGATGACCAAGACCGGGACAGACTCTGCAATGGAGACGGTGTTGGGGGACCCAAATCTATATAGAAATAAGCATACAAACAACAGAACAAGCTGTACAAAAGCTACCCCTCACATTCAAATCTGTGTTGGGCTTTGCAGTGAATGACTGCCTCACGCACCCTTAGATTCTCATTTACATAATTTTGACACACAAGCTTTAACCTGTGCTCGACAATGCATTGTACAGTACTATGTACATGTCATGGTTTATCTAGATATTGCCGTTGGTAGGCATTGCAACATTTTATCTCTAAGAAAAACTTTTTTTGCAAACCGCGAGCTGTTAGCATGGAATAATTTGATTTATAAAAAAAAATTAAAAATTAAATATCTTTCAAATCAAAATCTGTCACGTCAACAATATGAAAAATGTAACATCCACACCCCCATGGATAATCCTTTTTGGCTAAAAAAGGCATGGAGCGCCACTCCCATGTAAAATCCATTTTTATGTAAAATTTGAAGAAAAGTAGTTCAAAATTGCCTCCAACGGATCATGTATTTTCAAATTTATTTTCCATTTTGCTACGTACAGTGTTCACCTACATGTAGCTTGAACTGTACACAATTAATATAAAAATATTTTATTTATTTTTTCTCTTTTTGTGTACTTTGTCTCCCACAATAGTTTCTCTCTTCTTGTACTTTTTTTTCCAGCAAACTATTAAATAATATAACAGTAAAATTATGTAAAGAAAAAATAGATAAATTGATGTATGATATATTGTAAAAGTCAGTATATAAAATAGAAAAAATAAATTTTGATAATGTATTTTAAAAGATAGGATACATAAACCATTGAAAGTGATCTACATGCCTATATAAATTAGAAAAGGGCATACTAAAATGAAATTGGTGATTTGCTAATTAATCAGCATTTAACTGACTGTGAGCAGCATAAGCACGTCAGGAAGTTGTCACTATCATTACTGCAATGAAAACGCGTTATGGAAGCACTGAGCAAAAGAAGGACTAAGCTGATTTTATAGGGCATTGGATTGCGTTTTTTTGGGTCTTTCACTCATTTATAGGCAATGGAAAGCTTGCTTACTACCCCAGACAGACGTAAAGCTATGGCAATTAGTTAATCACTAACTCTATGCAAATTATAATTGCATGCATGCTTGGATAAGAGAAGAAGTACCAAAACATCGGCTAGGAGGAGGCCGTAACCTAATCGAAAAAAGATAAGTTAAGTTATTTATATGGTAAAAACTAGATGAAGAACCAGTTATAAATATATACACACACACACACACACACACACACACACACACATACAGATTCACCTGTTGTATAGCCTAGCTGCTTGCATTTCTCATATGAAGCATTAGGCCTACCTTTTTTTGTTTTTTAGGCTCGTCCTTTTGTTTTGCGTTAACTTACAAATAAGAATCGCAGGGCTATGTTTATCACGGGAGAAATAGAGATAGAGACAGGGAGACAGAGCATATATATATATATATATATATATGTATATGTATAAACAAAATGAAGGATAGGGATTATATACAAAGGCTGAACTGTAGGCTTATCTGGTGACGAGGACATATGAAGGAGGGTGCGAACTTGGGCCATGGTCCAAGCTGTCAGTCTCTCTGACGGTCGTTAATCCACGTGACTATCAGCTTCAGCTCTCGAGAAAGGGCAATTTTAACGTCAATTTTTACCATGTTAAAAATAAAATAAAATAAATCTCATGCTCCATTTCTATCTTTCTGTTTTCCCTGATAATATTGGTTAATGGTTTCAAGCTCCATTTTTCATGATCTCCTTTGCACGCTTTGTCTGTGCAAATGGAAAATGCATGGAGAGGCACAAACGCCAGCATTATACCAAAGAAGAGCTACAACAAAGATGGCTTTTATTCTGCCTCTTTAAAGTATAAATGGGTAAATGGGAGAGAAAAATATAATAAAATGAACAGCATGACCATAGCCATTGCCTTTAGGCTCAGTGTGAAGTATTAACGTTTGCTCAGTTGCCTCAAGTCTCAGGGATCTACAATTTTGGTCATTAAAAATGGGGAAAAAAAATAAAAAAAAATTACTACGATGGTTGCCCTACCAAAACTTAAGCCTAATGCAAAAAAAATCTGCAATTCCAACGACAACTGTTAAAACAGAAGCATACAAAACCAAAATATAAATGGCTGCGACCGATGATGCTGACAGGGTATCCACAGACAAGTTTACAAGCCCAGTGAGCACATTAGCCTGCAAAGTAAAACAGTAAATAGATTATTACTTTGACCTTCGAGGTAAGAGAAAAATAATGTTCATATCGTTTACTGAATGCTATTGCATCTTTTTTACCAGAAGAAAGGCACCGAGTAAGTTCCGGTTAAATGCTTGTTCAAGTATAGAGGTTTTACTTCCAGGAATGTAATCAGAAAGTGTCAACACGGAAAGCACCTGCCAAACAGGAGACATTTTGATTGGGAAATTTATCAGGGAAACCACAATGCAGAAGAGGTATATTGCAAGTACAATGCATACAATAAGCATTTACTTCCCATATCAAGATTATAACACTCTTGCACATTAAAATAAAAAAATGGAACTCTAAGAAAATTGGCTTCATATCAATATTTGTAAAAGAGTTTCGCTTTGCAATGGTCCGTCCGTTGCTAAGGCTTTAACAGCCTCAAATAGAATTTTACCACGTCAGCAACCCCACATAAAAACCATAAGGATCATCACATTGGATGAAATCAAAATTTCTCCACAAACCAGTTTCATTGACACAAAAATCACTCAACCTCAGTCGAAACTTTGAGCCCCTCACAAAATTTAGATCGCCGTGTTGGCTGTAAGATCCGTCACCCACTGCCGCACAACTTTATTTGCGTTGCCCACTAGTTTCGTTGCCCACCATCTCCATCTCCGTTGGTTTTTCAAGTGAAAAAGATTATATCGGCAGTGAAAAAAAATTATACTTGTTCTTTTCTAGGTCTCTATTTCCTTTGAAGTGATAAATTTCAATGATCTGAGGCTATAATATGTTGCATCATGAAAGCCACTATGAAGTAGCAGTATCGTTAATGATGTAGTGCATATTTAGAAAACCTGTTCCATAATTATGTAGAGGACTTCATGCTGAAACTCAATCTCCTAGGGCTAGGAATTATACAAGAATCTCTCTTGGTTTGTAGTTGAGCTTAACTTGGAAAGCTTGGATTTCTAAAGTGAAAAGGGGCAAAAGCAGATAATACGAATTTGGAAATAAAGAAAAATTTCAGAAGAATTTGTAAAAGGATTTCGATCTGAACGACACCAGAGGAAAAGAAGAGGGGAGGATTACGTTGGAGTGGGGATGATTTTGCTGTAAAAGCCCCTCACAAACTTCTGAGGAAAAGAATTCGTAAAATCCTCTCACAAACTTATGAGATTTTTCCATTCAGATTGAAGCCCTTCTGTACGAATTCTTCTAAGATTTTGAGCTTGACTTCGTGCGAGATGGAGTGGAGAGGGGGGAGAGGGGAAGGGTTACGCTAGAGCGGGGATGATTTTGTTTCCGTTCGTTATCATCTGATGTGCGGGCACATGGTAGCTAAAATTGGAAGTCTATTTGTCACTCACTCATTGGAGGGCTGTTATTTGAGATATAATAGACGGACCGGCCAGAAGATTAACTCTTTGTAAAAACAACCATGAACTGAACAATCTATTCTAATATATGAATGGCTCACACGCACACCTTTATTGTGGGGTGGGTTAAGTGAATATATTGGGAAGAAAGCCAAGATGGTTGCATGAAAGCCATGGTGACTCTGAAGTCTCCCATTAACTGGCTTACCCTGAAAGATGGCAGCCATTTCAAGGATTTGTTCCAAACCCGTCTCTCCTAGTCCCACCTTCCGGACAGAGATCCTGCATTCTCATAGCTGGATTCAATCCAGCTTGAACTCAAACGAGTCAAATCTATCAGATGAAGAGATCAGATGAGACCTTTGGTCTCTCTAAACCTTATGACACTCCCATACCGATCTTCTTCCAAAAATGTTGGATGCCAAATGCAAACTTGTGCTGCTATGTTATGAAGAATGCATGCTCTCATGGCTCGTCATCTCTCTCAGTCCCAACACATTTGTCTCCCTTCCACCCTCCATGTTTGTTTAGTACACATTGTATTGTCTCTTAGTAATTGGAAATTCATTTAAATTCATTGCGTTGTAGTAGAGTTAATATTTGGACTAGCATATATATTCCATGAAGGAAGCTGAAGGCATCATCGGAAATCGTAATTCACTTCGATAACAGAGATTTGGTTGAGCATTGCTCTTTTTTTTTTCCCCTCTCCTCCTCTTGCTATGAATTGTTCACATTTTGCCTCTCTTCTTCATTCCAACTCATCAAATATCATAGACAAATACCTTTTAACTTCTCTATCGATTGTCTGACAAGTAAACAGAAAAGAAACAGTCTATACAAGAAGTTAAATTACACTCACATTACAATGAATAGCCTTTGGAGTAGGACATAATACTTATTTATAAGATGAATTAAAGACCTAATCACTACTTTGAGACAGGTTTAAGAAAATACTCCTTTTTCCTCTCCTCTTTCTATGTATTGTGGTTCACATTTTTCTTTTCTTCTTCCTTCCAACTCATCAAACATAATAGACAAATACCTTCTACATTATCTATCCATTGTCTGACAAGTGAACAGACAAGAAAATTGTGATACCCCATTCTAATAAGTGATAAGGGTAGGTGGTGTATGAGACCCCACATTGCTTAGGAAAAAGAAGTTTTTGCTTTTTATAATGTTCCAATGTGGCTCCAATTGTATTATTGACTAGTCTTTTTGGAGTATAAGTCATGTGGCTTGGGCCTTCCATTGGGGCATTACAAATGGTATAAGAGCCTCTATTGTGATACCTTATTCTGATAAATGATAAGGGTAGGTAGTATATGGGATCCCATATAGCTTGGGAAGAAGTTCTTTTTCTTTAGTTCTAATGGGGCTCCAATATTATCATTGACTAGTCTTTTTAGCGTATAGGCCATATGGCTTGAGCCTTCCATTGGGCCTTACAAATAGTATCAGAGCCTATCCCAACCAGAAATGTGGGACTTGAGCCATCCCGACTACGACAGACTGGCTTGACGAGGACGTTGGGGATATAGGGGAGGAGGAGGGGGGGAAATTGGGATACCCCATTTTGATAAGTGATAAAGGTAGGTGGTGTAGGGATCCCACATTGCTTGGGAAGGAGAACTTCTTGCTCTTTATAATGTTCCAATAGAACTCCAATTGAATCATTGACTAGACCTTTTAGAGTATAGACCATGTGGCTTGGGCTTTCCATTGGGGCGTTACCAAAATAGTCTTACACTCTAAACAATAAGTTGGACACTCACATTACAACGAATAACCTTTGGAACAGAACATATTACTTATTCACCAGATGAATTAAAGATCTAATCACTACTTTGAGATAGGGTCAAGAAACTGAACATGACAACACACAATTTATTCCTCAAATACTGTCATTAAGCAAATATATGATCTTACGCTGTGATAATAGACAGAATTCAAAACAGAGGGAAAATGCAAATGTCATTGAACTCTATACATACAGATGAAAAAGGAGTGGGATTACCTGTAGGTTTAAAGCCAATACCATGGTAACATACGGTAGGTTGCACTGTACAATGTGTTCACATTAATTTCTTCCACTTTAGCAAAATAGTTTACTTCAACACTTGCATAAATTAGAAAATTAAACAGAGTAGGATATAATACCGTTCTGCGGGAAACTCCTTCAACGTATCTGTCAAGAAGCACAGTTGTTGTCCTAAAATGTGCATTTAGGTAAAGAGAAAGGAAGTCAACTTCAAAACATTGTTAATATGGATGCCAGGAAGCACTAGCAACATAGACTATACCAAAACAGAAGCATAAGAATCCAGACTCTTATCCTTGCCCAATTATTGCTTCTCAACATAGCAGATGAATGGTTTCCAAAAAATAGATAGTTACCCAACTGGACTCCAAGAAGGTACATTCCCCAATATCCTGGAAATAGAAAAAATAAATAATCAAAACAATTGTATTAAATGTGGTACTAACAAACGGAATAGAAGCTTCAAGTTGATTGCCACAATCCCACTTATGCTATATGGTGCATTCCAAGGAAGCAAATAAGAGAAATTTGGCCAAAAGGGAAGATTTTATGGAATTTTTTTATGGGCGTCTAAGGAATTGAAGGAGGCTTAAAAGAGAACTTTTTCTGAAAAAAGAAATATTCCATTAATTTCTTTATGAGATCACAGAATTTTGGGTCCCAGCTTTTTGGATCATATTTTCTTCTTTCTTCAGTTGAATCCACTGGAGTTTTGTATAGCTACATACTCACAAGCAGGGGTTTGACCCTCAATTTTATGATACTCACAAGAATGGCTACCACAGATTCACACCTTAACATTTTGTATATATGATCTTAAAGGTTATTATATTCAAGCTGAAAGATCAAAGATGCGAGGAAACAGAACATGGTTGTCAAAGCTACAATAGAGAAATGGAAGACATAGGAAGAACATGATTGTCAAAGCTACAATAGAGAAAATGGCCTTCCTTTGGTTCTGGTAGCATATTAACAATCTAAATGTTCTAATATACTATAATAAATTTGGGTCTTACATGCTGTACTGAAGACATGTGCTTCAATGTAAACATTACATGCCATCCTTTTACCACACGGCTCATTATGGATTTTTCCATTTTGAATATTTTGTTAATAAAAAATTCTGAATATTTTGAATGAAAAGAAACTTTGCTCCAACTTAAATTCCTAGAGTCAAAAGTTCTAACAAAATTTGAAATACTACATACTTTATATTATTTGAAAAACCTATATCCACTTATGAAAATGATTTCTAAACCAATACAATGCATCGTAGATATTTCTAAACCTATATTTTCTTTTCAGCTTACTAGAATGTAATTAGGTGTCTCACTTTGTATACTTCATGTGTACTTGGGCATTACCTAGTTTCATTCTATTCAATAAAGATACTTATTTACTTATAAAAAAATTATTTTTTATACGATATATTATTTATTTTGTCTACAACCATTTTATTAAATGATCTTGCACCGAATGGACATACTGCTAAACAGACGATAGTTGGAATTTAAACTTAGTTGACTTAAGCTCATGTGTATATCATATGCTCTAAGTAGTCACATCGTAAACTATGATTGGTGGACCACTTGTACTCCTCAAAAAGCTTCAGAATCATATGTCAAATCAAGCATAAAGATGCTAATATTGACTCAAAAAGATATACGTGCTTATTTACACATGGTTTTATGTGCATGCTCCCCTAAGATATTCTAATTCACACGACTCACCAAATTTCTTGACATCCCAAATTCTGATACTCAGCAAAATATTTCAAAAATCTTTCTAAAACTCAAAACAATAAGAGTCTTGGAAAAGTTTACCCGTTTTGAACAATCAACATTGCCCAAAAAAAATGTAAAGTATACCCGTCAGCTTAAATGTAATAAACAAATCAATAGGAAATAAAAATATCAACAATTTCATTAAAAAACCAGCAGTCCTCACCAAATATGCTGAAAATCCCCTCCTTGTTTTGGCTGATAATATTTGTTCCCCTTTTGTCAGAGAGCAGATACAAATTCAACCCATAGATCAAGCAAATTTGGTACCCTGAATAATCAAAAACTTTCAAGCTAAAAACTGATATTTCTGAAGATATAAACACAAGCAAACATATTCAATTGAAATTATACCTACTAGAACTAAAGAACCTAGAATTCCAGAATATGATGGGGGAACATTGATGATGGATGTAAGGATGGATACAGCAGCCAGTGTAAAAAAGAAATTCCAGTGCACACCATATTCGCTCACATGAACCTTCAAGAAAAAATCAGAAGACAGGCCTTGTTTAGAAGCATAATAAGATTTAAAAGAAACTATTATAAAACTCCTAGTGTCACATAGATACAACATGATAAGGCCAAATTACAGCACTACAAATGAACCATGAACTGATTTCATTAAAACTAAAAAACCAAATAGTGGTGTGAGACTATAAACTTCAGCCTTATTACATCATACTGCCACAACACTAATTGGGTAGCAGAAGTCTTGTTACATCATAGCGAATTACAGCACTACAAATGAACCATGAATTGATTTCATAAAGACTAAAATAAAACTGAAATATGAGACTATAAACTTCAGTCCTGCTACATCAAACTGCCAGAATGCTAATTTGGTAGCAGAAGTATCTAAAAGAAAGAATTGATCTTATCGTGTTCTATTGCAATACGCTTCTACTGAAATGATAGCACCAATGTTTAAGTTGTTTTGTTTTAGCAACAATGCCTGCATTCAGCCTTAAATTTCAACAGGCAATGGGCAGATGAAGAAACTTGATGCCCAAAAAAATTAGGGTGAACTTTGGCTTGCAACACCTACCTCGACATATTTGTTCAAATTAATGTTGCAAAGGCTACCTCCGAGTTTACCAACTACTTTTATAAAAAAGCCTTCCAAAATGGATAGATAGAGCTAAGATGACCTACCTCAGCAGCAGGCAATTTGGCAAATGTTTGTAAAAAAACCTCTATAATTCAGCGTATATCTGCTTATAAATTAAAGGCAAACTCATAAAAATTTAAGATCTAAAAAAAATACCTGATAGTCCACACTGGCAGTAGAAACAAGACGAACAAGTCCTAGAATGATTAATGGGCTAGTAGATTGAAATGCAGTCTTCCAACTCCTAAAAAAGCATTAATTTCTTGTTACCATTGAACATCTTAGAAACAAATGATGAACACAAAGAACAGGTTTCCACCCAAGAGGGAAATGAACCAATCTGCTTTGAGCAAATATATCATCTGTAAGGCCTAGCTGATGTAATCTGATGGAGAACAACACCACTTGCTTTCTAGGCAAACTAGACTGATGAACTTGACTAGTTCTCAGAAAATCTACTACTTTGCAGCAATGTCAGATCTCAAACTTGAATTTATCACGAAAAGGAACCTATGCCTTAAATGGATCTAGTATTATTACAAAGACAGTATTTATAAAGAGAGGATATTTGATAGCAGTCACCAACATAAATCATATACATCCTATACCAGACAAAGCACATGTCATGGTGTCCCATATGACATGATACTGCTTCAGTACATTTCTTTTATTTTATTTTTTTATCTTAAACAAATGGTATTATACACACAAACTATATTGTTTATTCTTTCATTGTGATTGGTTCATCTTCTATTAAAATCCTCTACTTTTATGAGTCTTTTGTTTTGGATCTCTCTTTATTGCTTTAATGCTTGCACTTGCTGTTTCAGCAAACTTCACACATAATACAAAGCTTTTTCAAAGAATTGCTTCACACAATTAACAAACTGATACCATTATAGAGTCCATTAAAGTTTCCCCACCACGTATTTATATCAAGAAGCTAGTGCAACATGCCAGAGTACACAAAGCGTACCACAACTTACATAGACGAGACACTCCGTGCTTGTCGTGAAACTAATGAATTTACCAGTACAAATGAGCCAACACCAAGATCCATCTGACATGACATGAAGTTAAACTTTTATTATATTAGTTCAGTGAAGAAATCCAGACTATAACAAGTTAACAACATAAAAAGAACAAATATACATATCAAGTAAAAGAAAATCACCACACTATTTTGAGAGAGAGAGAGAGAATTTTCGAACTGATTTTGTATGCACTATTTTTTTTAAGTGATTTTGTACGCACTAATGGAAAATCTAAAATAAACGCCTAAATCGGAATATACTTGTGCGAAAGAAATTTGAGATAGAAATAATGTTCAAAACTCACATTAAGAATGTTATTTCTCATGAGTTCTTTCCTGTTAGTTTCACCATGATCAAGTAGCACCATTATCATGTAATTCAGGTCAAAGATACATATGAAACAAGATAATAATATAATATATCAATCCAGACTGAAGAGTGCAAAGAACTTTAGATGAAACAGATGCTTAGAACCAATTCAAACTGTAAGGAGCGATCATCGGAGAAGATCAGATTGTTCTTTGTTATAACTTTATTCCTATGAGCGAATGTTGTAGATTTGAATGGCCTAGATTTTCATGATTTTCTTGTTACTATTTCTTCCTCCTACCTACATGTAAACTCTTGTACACCCTCTGTGTACTTGTGCTATGCCTATTCTTATTAATATAATCTGTTAAAAAAATTCAAAACACTCAATGCAGAGCAAACAGCACGAAATGATTTCTTTTGTTTAGGGGGTATATTACATGATACTCATCGGTGGTTTGCAATCCTGTTCTTTAAAAAGTGACATTGATCCAAATGGTTCACTTTATTATTTCTCATTGCAGGCGGCATACCCTTGCTGTTTATAAAACAAAGGTGTTGGTGAATTATGTGTGTAACTTTTTTATCGGTAGGGGAACTTCTGTGTAAATTACAGCATACCCAGCTAAAGCTTTGGTTTGATCCAGCTTTGGTGTGCCAACCTATTATTAAAAAATGGCACTGCACTCTGTTTTTCTTTTCATGTCTGATTTCAGTCCAACTTAAGTAAGAAAGATAGCAGAGTGAACCAGGAAGAAAATTTAAAATTTTCAAACCTCAGATTAGCAAACCAAGTCACAAGTGAACAAAGTGCACCTTACCCTTTATTCTTTAAATCAATCTTTTTGTAAAAGTATGCTATTAAAACTCATGATTTCTATGATCACCAAGCATGCCACTTTCCACTTGAGACCTCATCTCACACAGCCACAGGAGCACGCAATTTGCCAACAATCAACTTAATTGGTTGATTTTTGCTCTCTCTCTTTTTGAGTGCTGCACTTGTTATTTCAGAGCTTTGAGCATTTCCTTTTTCTTTTCCTAATTCGAGGTATAGTGTATACACCACAAAAAACTCCATTGATTTCATGGCTTTGCCAAGGATAAAATGTTGGATATGCCACAGAATCAAATATTCTTATCATGTATTTTTGAAAAGGTTTTTCACCACAAATGACACCCTATGTAAATCTATGAAGAATGTACTGTTCTACTCAAAAAAGAAAGTTATCAAATGCTTTACAAGAATAAGAAAAACAATTTTTTATCAGTAAAGGTAAGAAAGACAATTGAAAACGGCAATGAATACATGTCGCACTCAGCTTGCAAGATCTTACCAAACTAGTACCATAAGTCTCCGTCTTAGCATACTTTCTAGGAAATATTCTAAAGTCAACAGCCATGATACACAAGCACGTTCCAATCATCTGCCACAAACGGTTTCAACAACATAAATCAGGAGTCAGTGCAAAAAGATTTACCATAGTAGAGCCATATGATACAATTAATGAATTGTGTAGATCTGTGTGGGACTGCATACCACAGAAAATCTGTATGATGAAAGCACTGACTTAAGAGAATGAACCCCTGGTTCGAAAGGAGGAGAATGAGAACGAGATCTGTATTGAAGAACAGATAAATGTTCTTAGCAATCATATAGAAGTCAATTATATGCTAATGGTGTAACGCTCCACTATGTCTCACATTAAACGGGTAAAGTATGATAAAGTTACCAAGTATGATGAAGGTGCATTAAACCTCACTAGGTAGAACTAGCCTAATAATTCCAAGGAGAACCAATTGTAATCTTGACTAATCAATTTTGAATATAAGCCCATATATGACTTTAGACTTTCGTTGGATCATTACAAATAATACCAGAGTTGATTAAATGACACTGTGGTGCTGGGATACTCAATGGGATATGGATGTGAGCATTGAAAAGGATGTCAAGGACTTGGATGTGGAAGATTGTAACACCATATTAAGTCCTATATTAAATGAGTGAAGAATGAAAGGGTGAATGTATATAATAAAGGTGTGTTGAGAATCAAGTCCCACGTTGGTTCCTTATAAGGTGGAACTAAGTTTTATAGTGACTCCAAAAAATTTCAATTGCAACTTAAACTGGACTTTAAGAGTATACACCCATATACAACTTAAGACTCTTTGAGCCGTAAAATGGCTTGCAGAGAAGTTGTAAGTCCAGCAACTCATATCCTATAGCGCTGTGGCCTCATGTAAATGGCTTCCCCAATGCAAAAAAAGGAGAGTAAGAAAAGTATTAGCTACAAGTTATACCCTCTGGCTGCCCAAATAAAAAACAGTAGCGTCATCAACGAAATTGTCCATATATATGTCCAATCAGATAGAACCTGTCAAGTATGATTACAAAAACAGGAAATTAGAACTTTCACATCCACAAAGCATTATTCCCATAGGCGGTCTAACAACAGCAGCACAAACTCTGTCCACATAATAGTTTTGGATAACATGTTTCTCCTCAAAGGCCAGGATAGTTTTGGATGACAGCGTGTGTTTCTCCTCAAACGGACATTAGCTCCGAGTAATAGATTTCTCAAGTACAAGAGAAGACTTACAGTCAAAAATAAGATAGTGGGGAGGACAATGACAAGAAAATCAGCGGCCAGTGTAGTTATGTAAGCCCTCCAATCCTTAGAACTAAGATTTTCATCATCACTTCTCTTCAATGATACGTCTGTGGCAAAGAAATCCGAGGAAACATAATAAAAAATTAGAACAACAAATACATTATCTGCTTCAGGTATCAATATCAGTTCCACACTTAAACTCGGGGAATTAAATAGCCTAAGAGATACTTAAGAATAAGACTTTGTAACGCCTGAAAATGTAGTAAGTTGATTGTTTAATTTAAACAAATGCCAAACAGAATCGTCCGCGTCGAAATTCTATTATTTTTTATTTTCGCCTAAAGTTGAACAAATTTAAAGGTACAAAAACTATAGAGCCCAAAACATTATAGCATAAAAACATCAAAAACAAGAGTTCAAAGTGTATTATCTCGCCTTACCTTTAATAAGGCGATCGGAGGAAATGGAATGGCGCAGAAGAATCAGAATCTGAAAGCCGCAATCAGAGCTCAACATGAAAACATTTTTTAAGAAAATAATAAATAAAGAATGGGATACATCAGAAAGTAAGATAAATATTAAGAGGTGGACCTACAGAAACATTTGTTAGAACCGCAGCGACTTCGAGAATGGAAGATCCAGTCAAATTGCTCACGAATCTGAAAACTTGAAAAATAATACATATATGTAAGTTGAGGACCGGAGTTGAAAGATTAATCACAGAGAGAGAGAGAGAGAGAGAGAGAGAGAGAGAGTAACTCTTCTTTGAGGCGTTTGCTGGAATTTAAGGAGTTCGGGAGGGAATCCATGGATGAAATGCAGTGAAGGAGAAAACATATGCCACCAGTTCACCGCGGAATGCAATTAGAAGTACATGACAAACTTTGTCCCTATTTGTTTCGAAACCTATTTATAAGGTTTTTTTTTCCCTTGCTGATGTGTAAAGTGGGACCTATTTTAATTATAAAAAAGTTTAAATATCCATATTTTTTAGTATTATTGATGTAAAAAATTTTTATATTGACTATGTGTTGAATTTATTTAAAAGAAAAAAAATTATTCTTATAAATTATTATTCATTACTTCACATTTCATACCATATAAAAAATACATTTACACCTTATGAAAAATACTCTCACACTCTATAAAAAAATTATAGGTGTGGAGTGTGAGAATGAATAGTGGCTGATATATAACATTCATCTAAAAATAATGCTTTTCTTATTAAAATATATAAAATTTCATCTTTAAAATCCTAATTTTAACACACCGTCCATACCTGCCACGCTGGCAGAGCATAAAAAGACCAAAATACTATTAAGAAATAGGAGACAACTTTGAAGTTTGAATGCTCTCGTCAGTCATACAGAAAACGTCTACCTCTCATTCCTCATTCCTCCTTCCTATTCTCGTGATTGGGATAGGCCTAAAATGTCCATGAAGACAAGCTGCATGCTGCCATTGCCAATGAGCACACAATTGTGAAGATTTTCTTAGGTTAATTGTTTAGAGGTGGCTTGAATCCTGTTGAAATAGTGCCTCTAAGGATTGGTCACTTGAGCGGTGTCTTTGCCGCTCGAGCGAAGACACACCTAGTGAGTTCGCTCAACTGTTGCTCGACAGTGAGTTCGAGCTGGACACTTTCAAAGAGTTCGCTCGACACTCAGCTTGAGTGGGAAGGCAACCCTAACGTTCACTCGAGTGAATGTTCGGGATCTAGGGTTTGTTACAATATAAAAGTAATTGTTTCATCATTCATCTAAGACTCTTGAACTCATTAAGGCTGCGACTTTGTAGTTGAAAGGAAAGGTCCTCTTTGTGATATTTTCAAGTGTGATTTGACACTTTGGTTGAGAATTTTATAATCAATACTCTTGTACTCTATCTTTATTCATAGTGAAATCATTGAAATCGATCCTGCCAGTAGACGTAGGCTCACATTGAGCTAAACCACTTAAATTTTGATGTTCTTTGTGCTCTTGTTGTTTCTTTTGTTTGATTCCACTATTATTGCTTTAACTTAGTTTTTGTTATACAGTATATTTCCAATAAAGTGGTATTAGAGCGTCGGGCTCTATGCAAAGTCTTAAGGAATGGTTATGGCGAAGTTTGAAGTGGAGAAATTCGACGGTCAAAACATCTTTAGCTTATGGAGCATCAAGATGAAATCTTGTTGCGACAATAAGGCTTGTCGAAAGTATTGGACGGAAAAGTATCCGATGATTCTCCTGCACTGACAAGAGAAAAAGAAGAGAAGGCACATAGTGCCATTTTGTTGTCATTATCGGATGGAGTTTTTAGGGAGGTTTCCGATGAAGAGACCGCTTCTGGTCTTTGGCCTAAGCTTGAGAGTTTGTACATGAAGAAATCTCTCACCAACCATTTGTATTTAAAGCAACGGTTGTACACGCTCAAAATGAAGAAATGTACTCTTATCTCTAAACACTTAGATGGATTTAATAAGATTATTATGGATTTGAGGAATATTGACATTAAGTTTGAAGAAGAGGATCAAGCCTTAATTGTTTTGTGTTCGTTGCCTATGTCATTTGATAACTTCGTAAATTCAATGTTGTATGATGAAGATATTATTTTCTTAGCAGATGTGAAATCTGCTTTGAACTCTAATGAATTGAGAACCAAATTAAATTTGAAGGGGACGGATAATCAAGCTAGTGGTTTCTTTGTTAAGGGCTCATCTAGTAGGGGTAGATCAAATGAGAGAAGTTCAGAGAAGAACAAGGATAAATCCAGGGATAGTTCACAGTCAAAATTTAACAAGAAAAATATTAAATGTCGTTACTATCATAAATTTCGTTATTACAAAAATGAGTGTCCCAAACTGAAAAACAAAGAGGAAAGCACTAGTTCCTCTAATGCCGTTAGCGTTACTGATGAGTCTAACGACATAGATATTGTCCTAGCAATTAGCAGCTCAAATAGTCGCTATGGTGATAAGTGGGTCATGGACTCAGCTTGTACTTTCATATGTGTCCCAAGAAGGACTAATTCACTACATATGAGTCAGTCAACGGTGGTTCCCTTTTGATAGGAAATGATATGGTGTTTAAAATTGTTGGGATCGATTCAGTTATGATTAAGATATTTGATGGGATTGTCAAGACATTGTCTAACGTCTGACACATCTCAGATTTAAAGAAAAATCTTATTTCCTTAGACATTCTTGATTCTTTGGGTTCCGGTATATCGGTGAAGGTGGAGCTATTAAAGTCAGTAAATGCTCCATAATTATAATGAGCGGAGATAAGACAGATGATCTTTATTTCTTTCAGGGCAGTACAGTGACAATTGCAGCTGCAGTGTTTGTCTCAGATAATCCAGACTCAGACATTACCCGTTTATGGCAGATGCGTTTGGGTCATATGAGTGAAAAATGGATGTCTATTCTGAGTAAGCAAGGTTTGTTGTGTGATCAGGATATAGGAAATCTTGAATTTTGTAAACATTGTGTGTTTGAAAAATAGTGCAAGGTTCAGTTTACTACAGGATTTCATAGAACTAAAAGTAATGTGAACTATATTCATTCTAATCTTTGGGGTCCATCTTCTGTTCCATCGAATGTGGGGCCCAATATTTGCTTACTTTCATTGATGATTACTCATGGAAGGTTTGGGTTTATTTTCTGAAACAAAAGAGCGATATATTTGCTAACTTTAAACAGTGGAAGGTTTTGATTGAAAATCAAACCGACAAGAAGGTTAAGTGACTCCAAATCAACAATGGTATGAAATTTTGCGAAGGTGATTTTGCTGAATTCTGCAAAGATGAAGGCATAGTGAGGCACCGCACGGTGAGACATACTCCGCAACAAAATAGAGTAGCTGACTGGACGAATAGAACTCTCTTGGAGAGAGCCCGTAGTGTGCTTTCAAATACTGGCTTGCCTAAATATTTTTGAGCTGAAACAATCAACACAACTTGTTATTTGGTTAACCGCTCTTCAGCCAAAGCTATTGGTTTAAAAACTCCAAATAAGTTATGGTCTGGTACTCCTTCTGATTATTTCAATTTAAAGAAATTTGGTTGTCCTACATATGTCCATATTAATGATGAAAAACTTGAGTTAAGGGCAAAGAGAGGCATATTCATTAGATATGCCAGTGGGGTGAAAGGATTCAGAATATGGTGTACTGATCCTAAATCAGCCAAGTTTGTAATTAGCAGGGATGTAGTATTTGATGAACAATTCATGCTTAATCCGAGAAAGGAGTTTACCGTGACTACAGGTGAAGAGTAGGATAATGGCAAGAAGGTGGAGTTACAACTTGAGGCTTCATAAGGGATGACAGGCGACACCTAAGATCATGTTATTACTGTTGAGCATGATCTTGACTTTAATGATGATGCACAAGGAGAGCAAGACTTTAGTATTGCTACTAGTAGAAAGAGGAGGCAGATTATACCACCTTAAAGATATGCTCATGTAGACATGATAATGTATGCACTTACTACAGCAGAAGACATAGATGATCAGGAGCTTTCCAGTTATTCAGAAGCTGTCAAAAGTAAGGAGTTTGCACAATGGTGCGCAGCGATGATTGAGGAGATTGAGTCTCTTTACAAAAACCAGACTTGAGATTTGGTTAAATTACTTAAGAAGATGAAAACTGTTAGTTACAAATGAGTCTTCAAAAGAAAAAAGGGAATCCAGGATGTTGCAGATACAAGGTACAAGGCACGCTTAGTTGCAAAATGCTATAGTCAGAGAGAATGCATCGACTTCGATGAAGTTTTCTCTCTAATGGTGAAACACAGTTCAACCAGGGTATTGCCTTGCTATGGTGGCAGCATATAACCTGGAGCTTCAGTAACTTGATGTTAAAACATCATTCTTGCATGGTGAGTTTAAGGAGACCATTTACATACATTAGCTGAAGGGATTCATTATTCAAGGAAAAGAAGATCATGTGTGCAAATTGAAGAAATCATTGCATGGTTTGAAGCAGTCTCCAAGATAATGGTATAAACGTTTTGATTCTTTTATGATAGATCATGGTTATGTGAGTAGTAGCTATGATAATTGCGTTTATCACAGAAAATTATCTGATGGGTCTTTCATTTATTTGCTACTTTATGTTGATGATATGTTTATTGCTGCTAAAAGCATATCTGACATTAGTTTGTTGAAAACCTAACTCAGAAATGAGTTTGAAATGAAAGATTTGAGTGCTGCAAAGAAAATTTTGGAGATGGAGATCCACAGAGATAGGAAAGCTAAAAATTTGTACTTGCCCCAGGGAAAGTACACTGAGAAAGTTCTTCAGAGATTTGGAATGTCTAATTCCAAACCAGTAAGTACACCACTTGCTACACATTTTAAACTTTCAGCATCTCTATCTCCTTAGACAGACAAGGAGGAACGGTTCATGGCTATTGTTCCTTATTTCAGTGCAGTTGACAGTATTATGTATGCAATGGTTTGTACTTGTCCAGATATTTCACAGGGAGTGAGTGTTGTTAGCAAGTACTTGGCTAATCAGGGTAGAGCTCATTGGCAGACTGTGAAATGGATACTCAGGTATTTGAAAGGTACTTCGAACCTTGGTTTACTCTTTGATAGAGAAACTGACTATAATTGAAGGGTCGTTGGTTATGTTGATTCTGATTATGCTGGGGACTTGGGTAAGAGAAGATCATTGACAAGGTATGTATTTACTTTGTGTGGTTCTACTATTAGTTGGAAAGCAACATTACAATTTACTATTGCTTTATCAACTACATAAGCAGAGTATATGGCAGCAACCGAGACTGTTGAGGAGGCCATTTAGTTGAAAGGTTAGATCAGTGATTTGGGATTACAACAGGATGCAATTTCAGTGTTTTATGACAGCTAAAGTACAATACATTTGACCAAAAATCAAATGTATCATGAGAGGACAAGGCATATTGATGTCAGGTATCATTTTCTTCGAAAAAATGTTACAGAAGGCGTGTTAGAAATTCATAAGATTGCTACTGCTGAATATCCAGAAGATATGTTGACAAAGATAGCTCCAGCTTATAAGTTCAAACTTTGTTTGGACTTTATTAATGTTCAGGGTATGTGATTCCCTTAGGGGATTTGGTGGAGGGGATTGGTTCTTTGGTTAATGATTTTTTGTTAAACTTGGTAGAATTCAAGCCAAGGTGGAGATTTGTTAAGAGGTGGCTAAAATCCTATTAAAATAGCACCTCTAAGGATTGGTCGCTAGAGCGGTGTCTCTGCCGCTTCAGCAAAGGCACACCTAATGAGTTCGCTCAACTGCTACTCGATAGTGAACTCGAGCTGGACACTTCCAGAGAGTTCGATCGGCACCCGCTCGACACTTAACTCGAGCGGAAAGGCTACCCTAACGTTTGCTCGAACAAATGTTCAGGATTTAGGATCCGCTTCGCTACAATATAAAAGTGATTATTTCATCATTCATTTAAGACTTTTGAACTCATTAAGGTTGCGACTTTTGTAGTTGAAAAGAGAGATCCTCTTTGTGATATTTCCAAGTGTGATTTGATACTTTGGTTGAGGATTTCAATACTTTTGTACTCCATCTTTGTTCATTGTGAAATCATTGAAACCAACCCCGCCAGTGGACGTAGGCTCACATTGAGCTAAATCACTTAAATCTTGGTGTTATTTGTGCGCTTGATATTTCCTTTGTTTGCTTCCACTATGATTTACTTCAATGTAGCTTTTGGTATATGGCCTATTCCCAACATTAATTAATACTCAAACATTGTACAAACTTTTAAGGCTGTAGTAGATCACGTTATCATTAAAGAGAGCCTTGCTTTGGTGATGACTCCTCATGAGTCTCCCACGTTGCCTACAGCCAGGCCTAGCTAGCTAACATGCATGCCAATTTATGAGAGATATTTGCCTACCTTAACATCATATAGGGATCAATTTAATTACTGCAAGATTAGAGAGTTGCTACCAGGAATATGCCAAAATGTGACAACCAAACTGGTATCCTTCTTGGCAATCCCAATATCTTAAAGTATTTATATCTAGAGTTTAAGGCCTAAAATAAAAGAGAATAAAATTATATGAAATGAATTTTTATAGTATTTATTTAATAATTAGCACTATCCAAAAACTCAAATGGCCAGTTATGAATGTGCATTAAGACTTCGATCCTAAGGTTCAAATAAGAACTTAGAGAATATTATTGATCCACTTTTTGAGTCATAATTAGTTGCCCAGCTTTTCATAGTGAGTTGGAAGTATTTTAAAGGATCTTGATTAATATAGGAATGAAAACATGACTCTATTAATCCTCATTATATTCTTTCTTTTCTAAGGCTATATATATGATTTTTGGATTTTTTTGGACCACTTATATTGTGTTTCGCTTCATATCTAGTACTAATAATATAATCTTGACTAAGATCTAGTCAAAAACAAAATCTCATAATTCAAGAACTCTTACTGTTGTTAGTAGCTAGGTTATCCTTATGGTTCATGCTAAGCATATAATTTAATTATTTCAAACTCCTCACTTTTTTTGGACATCTAAATTTCACTTCTTTATAGGAAAAATGGGCTTTTGGGTTGGACAATCATCAAGTATAGCTAAAATTGGGCTTGTACGTTACAAGGTTGATGTAAACCCTATTGTAGATCTTGATTTAGTATGGTGTCTACAAAATGTTCATATTTGATAATTGATGATTTTTTATGGACTCGCACTTATGTTGGTGCAGTTTAAGAGAATCACTACATACTTTGCAAATAAGAAAAACCCTGGGCAACAATTCTATGGTTCCGAGATATAAACTGATAGCGTTACATTATGTTAAACAAACTATATAGATAGTTTAACAGTTTCTTATATAAAGAGGTTTTTTATTTTTCAAGGGCATTTCAAATGCAATTACTTCATATGGGCAGATGATTATAAAGAGAGATAAAATGAACTTCTAGAAAGATTTAATGAAATTTAGAAAAATGATGATAAAATCTTAAAAATGGGTTTCAGGTCCAGAAAAATGATGATGAAATCTTGAAAATGGAGTTTCAGGTTAAGAAAATAGAAGATGAAGTCTTGAAAAGAGAGTTTAAAGTTCAGAAGATAAAGATGAACTCACACAAATGTCAAATGAGATACAAAGCCAACATGATGAGATTAGAAGGCAAGGATGGAGAAGATGTGTTCATGGCTTGCTTTATGCATGTACTTTGGATTGATTATGATAGTCATTTTCAACTATTTTGAGAGAGCCTCCCAGTGTAGCCAAAATAGTTGAAAATGCCTATCATTATCAACCGTCAAAACACACACAAAGCAAGCCATGAACACCATTTCATAACTATGGCTATAAAGATGTGGCTAATGAGAAATCAAGGGCGGTTCAACCTTGCAAACCATAAAGCAGAACATGAAATGGTATGCTTTCAGAAAAGAAATATATAGACAAAGAAAAAGACCTTTAAACTTAGTCTCTGATCATCCATATAACCCAATATACAAAGGCCAACCATAAAAAACCATCCAATCTATGTAAATTAGAAGACAAAACACCCAAGATTCTTTACACTACACAAAATCGTGAGCTTGTTCATACATTACACGAAATTCACTTGTTCCTTTTTTTTTTTTTTCTTAACTACGAAATTCACTTGTTCAATACTTGTTCATACATTACACCCATGACCAACTTGTTCACATAATTTTGGTGCTCCACTTGTGAATGCTACTTCCACTAGGGAGTGATCCATACATCCTGCATTAAAAATAACATGATGTCGGAATGCTAAGTATAACTACAAACATGCATTGTATGTATACAACCACCAGATCATACCTTTTGGTACTAGCTTGAGTACTTTCTATTATATGGCCATGTTGCATACCACTTGGAACCTCACTAATATGTGATTTACTTGCTATGAGAGTCTGCTAGTAGGAATGGTAATAAGCATTGGCACAAAAAAAGTTCATTTCATTAGTAAAAATAAATAAAAATCTTGTAGAGAAAAGTTAAACCTTTTGTTTACTTCTCCTTTTGATTGTGTTATGGTCTCCAGTTCGTTCATTCTTTGACTACGATTTTTTTACGACCTTTTCAAATGTACAAATCAACCGTAGAAACTCTTTGTGTTGTTTGTGGCCTTCCTTTGCCTCTTACAACATTTGGACTAAGTACATTCTTATCCTTGACTTCAGGAGCGTCCGTACTTGGTCTGTTATTTGAAGGCCTCAAGTCAAGTAAGATCTGTTTTACTCCAAGTAAATGGTCCACCATATCTAAGTAATGCTCTTCACTTGTTGATAAATCTAGTACTACTTCACAAAAAAAATCTTATCAGATGTTCATTGTGCATGGGATTGTCATGCAAGTTATCATAACTACTCTTAATGAGAGTGTATTTGCGTTTCAAGTCCTTTCTCCAGCAATCCAAAATGTACTTGGACGGTAAGGATGAGTCCTTATTGCGGAGTCTAAACATAGCAAATGTATGTTTACACAAAATATCCCAAGTCTCAAACAACGCACATGTACATTTCGCTTCGAGCTCCTCATTATAGTGGTAAATAGAGAATTTGACATCTTTAATAAAACCTTCGATCTGCAAAGTGTCCGAGACCTCGTACATGCCTCTGTTCTAACAAGTGAGCAATTATAGTATATAATTCACATCATTTCAAATTGCACCTCCTTGAATTTAGCATTTATGTACACATTCTGAAGTTGCTTTTCTATGGCAAAAAATAAAACACATGGTATTGTGGCGTTGCATGAGTTGAAGTCGGCAGATTGTTCTTTCTCAACTTTCTTCCTGAGGGCATTGTTGAATTGATCGACAAACTCTTTCAGTATGGTACCCGAATGCACAAAGTGATCAAAAAGTACGTTCATGCTTTCGCTTCTCTGTATAGCGCTCACTGTATAACCCACTTAACCATGTATTTTTATCAATTTTATATGAGTGAACTAGACTCTCCCAACTCTCTTCAAATTATTTACATGTTTGGGAGTTGTACAAACAACCTTGAGTGGATGATTTCAGGCCGTAATTATACATTGTGTTTGAGTCAAGCTTTTGTGAGTTTTTTCATGATGTGTCATATACAATATCTATATCTAGTTTCTGGAAAAACAATTACAATCGCACCTTCATGGCATGATCTTCGTATGTTATGATTGTAGATGGAGCTCGACTATTCATACACTTCAACCATGTTCAAAATAACCACATGAATGTTTGTGTATCTTCACTAACTATTAATCCAACACTAAGAAGTATAGACTAACCATGATGATTTACCCCAACAAATAGTGCAAATGACATTCCATACCTATTAGTCAAATAAATCGTGTCAAATGTTACGACATCTCTAAAGTATATGTGTAATGCTCTATTCCAAGCATTAGCCTAGAATACATTTTGCAATCTCGATTTATCTTCTAAATCCATAGAGGCATAAAAGAAACTGTCTATATCATGCATCCTATCAAAATAATTAATGAGTTCCTGAGCACCTCTTTTACCTATAAGGTAACTCGCCTTGTCAATGTGATTTTTGTAATTTTTCTTAGTAAACTCGAGGTTCTCAAAGCCTCCGACTTCAACAACTAAAGAATTAAAAATTATTCATCCTTATTCTAGCTCTGTCATTCACTTCTAACTTCCACTTGGCAATTGAGTCTATATTCCTATTGCATCTCAAATATCTAGATTTAGGTGAGCTCAACCGTCCATGATTGTGGGCAAGCTCTACGGTTGTTAGACACCACTCACCATTAACCAATCGGGCATTTGTTGTTGGATATGGTTTCGACACAACAGTTCGTCTACTTTTGTGCTTTCTACCGGGTGCAAAACCAAAAGTTATGTATTTAATCATCCCATCCAACTCTCGTTTTTTTCTGTGTCATTATACCAAAGCCTGCTTGCTTTGCATAGCACTTGTAGTATACAATAATAGCATGTTCATCCATAAAAATCATTTGAGACTTCGGGGTGTCAACCTCAAATTTAGATTTTTCCTCATTCTCCTCATCAATACCCCTCTCAACCCCCAGATCAAGATCATCTTTTGGTTCTTCTAACTCATTACATAATAAACCATCTATTGTTAATCAACAAATATGGAACAACCAATGTTTACTCAATAAATGAGAGCAAAACATGATTAACCATTTCCATAAGTAATGCCTGTTTGTTGCTCAATACGATGCTCACTTGAGTCTATAGGGGTACCTTCTTGATTTGTAGCAAGCTCCTCAATTCCACTACCATTTATTGGTTTTGAAGTTTTTACATTCTCACTTTCTGCAAATTGCTCAACCTTGCTTTAAGTTCCCGCTTTAGATGAACCAGGGTAATATACTTGAGTCCTAAATGGTTGAAAAATGCAGTGCAAATAATAATATTCCATAATCATTTCTAACTTACACCATTAATTTGCCGGACTTCCCCATACGTGGGGTAAGTGGTTGCAGGAGCATTGTGGTTTGGAGGAGGCGCATAGGGGTTTGGTAGAGGCGTATAGGAGCCTGGAGCATAGAAATTTGGAGTAGGATTCTAGAATGAAGAGAGGTAGGTAGTCCTTGGATCATATGGATTTGAATAGATAGTGGGTACTAAAGGAGTATATGGGGTAGAGGCCCGAAAAATGGAGTTACAAATGGAGTTGACACAGGTCCATTTGTTAATTTGTTAAATAACAAGTTGGGGATATGGAGTCCTCGGACATAATTAATTATTAACCATTACATTGTAATATATGCGTATGAAAAGGAGTTAATGATCTATCAAAATATCTACGGTTTTTTTGTATAAAATGCATGCATATCATTTCCGAGTATACAAAAATTACTTATAAAATAATACTTTATAAAATATGAAAATAAATAATTTTTTATAAATTGTAGCACTCTTAAACTTTTACTTCTATTGTTAATAACTTAATTACTAAGAAAAATAAAGAGAGAAGTTAGAAAATTAGAATAATTTATTGTTATTTGACTGGAAATCAAGCTTTTACGAATGTGAAAACAGGACTGAAATCGCCTTGTTTGGATTGAAGGGAGGTTTGGAAAGTCCTGAGAGAGCATTTTAACCTATCTTATCTTATCTAATTATTAGAATTTTTCTAAATTTCTATATAAAATACAATAAATAATTCAATTTTTTTAAATTTTAAAATAAAAATAATATTAAAAATAATATTCTAATAATATTTTATTCAACTTTTAACTTTCATCTCAACTCGTTATCCAAACCTTTACTAAACAAAAACACCAAGACTCATGTTAAACGGTGGACCAAAAAAACTGGCCGGACCATACTTTGCAGCCATTCATGATTGAGAAATGATATTTGCAGTCGTAGAGTGCGCACGCGCTGTGCAATCCCTTTGAAAAAAAGTAGGTAAATAAGAGACTCATATGAAAAAATTAATTTTTTAATAATGAACTTACTCTTTTTCAAAATAATTACGTGACGTTTATACACTCCATGACAGTAATTAGCATTACCTTCATGATTTTCTACGTCCGGATCCATTTTTTCACCGTTAATTCGAAATTGTGGGTACACGTATGTTCTCTTAAGATCGCTTACAAATTCAAGAAATTGAAGACGGAAAGGAGGACGTGCGTATAGAACACATGATCTTCGATGTCCTATTTGGTTCACACTGAAAATTAATTTCCAAAGATATTGTCAAATCTAGTAGTGTTTGCAAAACGGGCAAAGAAAACAAAGACAAATTAAACTTTGTTCATGATGTTTCCGCCGGATGAGCTGCACTCCCGATACAGTACCTCGCCGAAACCTCCATTTCCGGCCGCCTTGATATGGCCGCTGAATTCACCAAATGTCGTACAGCTTTTAGCGAAGTTGTGTCCTCTGATCACGAGTTCTACCTTTACATGCTCTGGCAATCTCAGTGTATACCTATCTTCCTCGTCTTCTCTTCTCCTAACTATAGAATGCCCCGTCGAGTATGACCTTGAAAACCTTTCCAGTCTTTCCAATCTTTTATCGTCATCATCATTTTGCTGCGCCTTGGATGCATTTTCATGGCTGCTTGCTTCTCCAGATTCTGCGCCCTCATCATTCTCGTCTTCTTTTACATCAATGCGTACCGCATGTTGATCTGAGGATGAGTGATATTCGGTACTATTGCCATGTTCAACGTCGTGCATGGCGTTATGATCAACAAGCTCCATGGATTTTTCCAGCGAGTCAGGCTGCGGCAATTCGAGGTTTCCACGACAAACCGGACACGTTTTATGGGATTCGAGCCAGAGGTCGATGCATTCTTGATGAAAAACATGGTAACAGACGGTCAAAAGGCGAAGCAGACTGTCGTCCTCGAATTCCACCAAGCATATTGCACATTCTAGACCGTATTTTTCCTTGCGGAAATCCTTGACACTCGAGTATACAATTGTTGGGAAGGATTGCATCAGAGAAGGGTCGAGGCCATTGATGACAGATGGATCGCCGGAAACAAAGTTGCGGGGGGCTAGTCGACGGATATGCCATGTGTTAGACATGTTCTCAATGAAACACCTACAGAAATATACAGAGAAGAACCCTAGAAAGAAGAAAGCCAGGAGGATTAGTGTGAGAATTACAGTTACAGGAGGGGAGGAAGCATAGTCATCATATGACGGTGGATGGAGACTCATTGGCATCGCCTGATCAAAGGAAAGGATCCCGAACCGGAGGGTGGCCGGAGGGCGGCTAGTTCCGGCCTGTGCTGTTTGCATGCATGGGAGGAATATATCAAAAGAAGATAAAAATGAAGGCTTGGAAAAATAATAGAAACTTCTTTGTTGGGTGGTTGTTTGAGGGGAGTGCAACGAGGGAAACAAGGAGGCATGTCACTGTGAGCATTCAAAATGGTGGCTTAATTTGGGATGCTGATGTGTAGTATTGGTTTTCAGCTAAGCTATTGAACGAGTCCTTGTGAGGAGAATAAGGTTTTGCTACGAAGACTAGACTAGCCACGTGGCAGCCTTTACAAACGAATTTTACTATTCATTATTCCTACACACCCAACATCATATTTATTAATTTAATTTTTTTTATAATTTTTTTATTTTATTCTTTATAAACTAATTAAATTATTCTACTAATCATCTATACACCATACATTTAATAAGAGAATAAAAATTAAAAAATTATATATGGTGTGTAGGGATAATGAATATACTTTTTCTTTACAAATTGCTCTTCTTTTGTAAACTATTGGTGCATGCATTTAGTAAATTTTAGAACCGTGACAGAGGCACAGATCACGTACAGATGACATGAAGCTCCACACGGGGAGTCTAATATATATGCTGATGTGGCATGTCATGCGATCCTTGATCGAACAACTGTGAACATCCATCCATGGTAGTTTTGATCAAATGAAACCTTTAGGCTGATTATCTATATTGATATATTGGCTATATCGCCATCAACCTCTGATCTACCAAGAACGGAATGAATTTCTCTTCTTACAACTAATTATGGTTTCAGCCATGTTCTAAAAATAGGGCTTTTGTTTTAGTTCACACCATCCTTTTTTTTTTTATTGGCTTACACCATCGCAGGCTTCCTTTCTAGAACTTGTATCATTGGCATCGTCTCCTTCTATCTTTGATACAAAAAGGTCATTAGTTTCTCATTAAACCTAAAATACATCACCATCATCTGAACTTAGTCTGAAGACTCAATAGTCAAAACTGCTCGATCAGGTATAAACCAAGTTTAAAGGAGTACTCCAATCTTCTCGACCTAATTAATAATTCATTTCTTTGGGTTTCAAATTTGGAAATTCTACTCCCATTATAAAGGCGAGATGAGTCAATTAGATTACACCTAATCAGAGTTTGGTGCATCATTGAATAATCTAGATACGGCTTCATTCTAATTAAAGGAAACAAGACAATTTAAAGAACCCAGAAATTTCACCTCTATTCCCATTCTAACGAGAAGAGATCCGAGAACGAATTGGTGCCTAAGACTTGCATTAAATAATCAGAGTAAATACAATTCACGTCAGAGTTGTGCAGCTAAAAACAATCTACCACAGCAACTGCAGCTACTAAATAAGAACAAAAGTACAGTATATTCATACAAAATGTCTGTATGTCTGTTTAAAGGAGCATCCTTGAGATTCTTGCAGGTAACGAGTTCGTAGGCAATTTCATTCGCATCGATCTTTCTTTCTTTTTTTCATCTGAAGTCGTAAAAGCTCAAGTTGAGCATCCATCAGACTTTCTTGAAGTATAACAGAGCCTTGTGATCTTCTGCCAAATGCGATATGAAGGCCGAAGCCATTGGAATTCTCTTCCTGATGTCTCCACAAGCAATTCTTATATATTTTTTGTTGATATGATTTTCTTCAGGTTATAAACTTTGACATGAATCCATTTAGGGCATTAATTTTCCCACACCCACATAATGCTTCTTTCATTTGCTGGAGAAAAAGAACCTTCCATGTTGAATATAAATATATATCTCCCTCCAAAATCAATGTGGCCATGTGAGTGTGTGTATGAGAGAGAACCATGATAAAGACAGAAAGCCAGGGTAAGGAACATTATTTGTAAATGTAACAAAGTGGTACAAAGATTGCTGTCATTTCTTTGGATGAAGAAAAGGTCATCTGGTGATTAAATAAGAGAAAAGAGAGAAACTAAAAAAGGTAATACAAGCTTCATATTTTCAAACCTGAAGATGATGTGGCTGAGACTCCCAACGACAAGGCTTCTACTGAAACTTGAAGCTACGTGTTGACACCATGCCCTCACCAAGGAGATTAAAGCACCATGTGGTGGAGACTGATTTCTTACCATCCAGTGTCCATCTTCAGCATTTGACACCATGCCCTCACTAAGGAGATTAAAGTACTCTATGATGGAGATTGTTCTTACTGCTGATCTTCAGCATTTGACACCATGCCCCCACTAAGGAGATTGAAGTATTCTGCGATGGAGATTGATTCCTTAATGCCCATCTTCACATTTCCTGACAGGGCTTTTCCAATTTTTATTCGATGTCATCAATCCAGTCACCATATATCCTACTGATTTTATCTGGACCCTTCCATTTCTGATGATTTCTCTGCCCCGGCCTCTGAATTGCAACAGATGACCTTTGTGATGGAACTCCAATATGATAAACATCAGAATGAGGAACTGAAGCAACTGATGCTACCAGAGTATCTGCCTGAGTTTTTGAAGGTACTCCTCCCTGCTTTGAGTCGGGTGGTGCGAATGAAGAATCTCTAGTATCTCCCTCCACAAGCCCACCTCCATATCGGTGCAATTCTGTGGTGAAACAAGATTTCCAAAGTCAAAGACAGAACACATTATTCCCTCTCCCATCATGATATACAAATGAAAAAAAGTTTCATGATTATTAAGTTTGTCTTTCAGTCCTATCAAGCATGAGACTGAGCTGAATGGGGGAATGTAACAGATTTAGTTCAGTTTCTGAACTGCTTGAGTAAGGTAGAATAGGTAAGTGCACCAAAGTTTTGAATACTGTTTCGGTGGCTGTTTCGATGAAGGCACTGGAATGAAATATTTCGATATCGGTACCATTTTGGGTACCGTTCGGAATAATCTATATATAATAAATTAATTATATATGCATAAATTATATTTCAAAATAACATCAATGCAAGTTTTAAAAAGTTAAAACACATATTTATAAAACTCAATAATACTTCTAAGTTCTCAATCCAACTATTTAAAAAAATAATTACACATTTTCATCACAAAAAGGGAAGTAGAGATTTGATTTTCAGTCCTCAAGAAAAGGGGATTAAAAAAAGTTAAGAAAATAGTCTTCAGAGTGAAAATTATGAAAAAATCAGAATTTTTACATTAATTACAAAAAAAATAATTTCAGCCGGTACACTAAAAACCGGCCAGTATTGACCAAAACACACCGGTACGGCCGGTATTTGACCCGGTATAAAACACATACATTTCTTGTACCAATCACTATCCCGGTACGCTAAATACCGGCCAATACAGTACGAAATTTAAAACTTTGAGTGCACCCACTCGTAGTTGAAGAAATAATTGTTCCAAATGTTTAATTTGGGACACTACTTTTCAATGGCATAACAGTCTTAAGTCAAGTAGTTAATAAGCATCAACATGAGAACAATTTTATTAAGTTCAAAGGCATAAGGTACAGCACTTCACTTCCCCAATATAAAGACATAAACCAAACAAACACACCTACTGATATCTGTCATGCTTTGCAACAAAAAATACCTGCATCAGGATTACTATAAAGAAAATATCCTTGCTAAAGAGACCAAAGGTCACCATTATAACAGCATTGGTTAGCCAAAATGAATAAAGTCCAACCAATTTTCTGAATTGATAAAAGCTTAGGCACTTAATCAAACAGGGTTTAAGCTATCTATTAAGGCGCATGCTCCATGTCTACCTCCCTGAATAAAGGTGTAAACTTCCCCCACACTTTAAACCACAACCACAAGAGCTAAATGACACAAGGTGGAAGTACGCATCCTTCTCTCTCAAAGCTGATGCAGATTGGTATTGCATTTGTCAATAAAACGTTTTGGGTAGTAAATCACATAATTCAGTCAAGCCTTTGACAACAACAAAATAAATAGGAAAATACATTCCATAAAAAAATGCCTGAAAAGGACTTGGGAATTTATATAAAATCTTGCTTTGAGGCCACAAACAGTTAGAAAAGGGGAAAAAAATAATCCAAAATTGCTTAGAGGAACTTCATCCAAACTGCTAGGTTGTGTTATCTAAAACTGTTCAAATGCAACACAACCTTTTAACTCGGGCTGTTTCATCAAAGCATTTTCTCTCTCTGAAATATTGGGGGGAAGACAAAGGGGCATACATTTCTTGAATATATTGCAGAAAACCAGAATTTTCTTTGCTGCCGAAGGATTTATAATAGATAGGGCAAAGCATCCGCACCAATATTAAAACTTGAATCGGCCAAGGAGTTCCACTAGGCATTACATGTGGTTAAACCATGTGGTATAAGGTGGGTCTGGGGATAGGCTGTTTGGATCTGTCTAGCTTTCAAATCTCCCAAAAACATTTGCGGGAAAGAAAAAAAATGGTGAAAACAGAAGATTAGGTAGAAATGTTCTTCGGTTGAAGCATTTTCCAATCAAGAAGAAAGTCGAGTCTAAAATTATCTTTTGGGAACTGAAATATCCAAACATCCATGTGATTAAAGCAGATACCTCCTCAGACCGGAAGTTAAAATGAAATGGTAAGTTCTTCTTTCTTCAAGTAAATACATGTCAATTATTCAATCACGAGGTTATGTTGAACGATCTATCAGAAGGATGACGTTCGCTATCTTCATTCTTAAACTAAAGCATGCATTTCGAACTCCACTCTTTATATATCACTCAATAGCGAGTATAAAAAGTAAAAACTCTGACCAAAAAACTGTTACCAGGTAACAAATACAAACATATAAACAACATCGCCAACAAAATTAACTCGCATCTTAACAAAAATGGAAAGAACAAAGCCACTCATACCTGCCGCACCATGAGCAAAATGGCATTTGCTTCCAAAAGGGCAATACCCCGTCAACTCCCACTTGTTGCAAATCCTTGTTTTCCAATTTGATGGTTTGGCATTCTGCCCACTGGCACTCCCGGCAGCAGCACCACCGACACCACCCCCAGAGCTGCCGCTGCCGCCGCCGCCACCGCCCCCAGAGCTGCCGCCGCCGCCACCATAGCCACCAGGCCCCAAACTTATAGCCACGCTCTCTCGATTCTTCGACTGCTCGTCGTGAAGGAACGTGCAATTATCTCCATAGGGGCACCCCTCCTCTGTATAGAATTTCTTGCAATGCCGCCCCTTATACGACCTCTGCGTCTCCACCACAAAATTGGAAGATCCCAACGACGGTATCTGATACTCCTCCCTCGGCTCAGATGAAACCACTGCCTTCTCCTCCTCATGAGCCGCCACGATATCCTGCCAATTCGGAGGAGGCCGCCGAAGCTCTTCAATGCTGTGGGCGAAATTACAGTTAGTTATATATGGGCACGTCCCGGCGCGGAACTTGCAACAAAGTTTGGTCTTGAAAAACATTTTCCCAATAGCTTTGGATCGATTGGAAGAAGTCACATCCTGGGAATTCCTTGATTTCTTGTTCGGGGGTTCGCTTCCGGAGCGACTCTGTGATTGCCTCTGGTCGTAATTCGAGTTCGTCGACATCGTGTCGTCGCCATTGTTGTTCCAGGCTCGGTAATCGTCCTCCGTCGCCCACATGGCATGGTCGCCGCCAGACCAGCTGTCGGGACCACTTCCGGTGATTACTTGGACCACGTCGCCGCTGGAGAAATCCATCGGCAAAAGAAGAAGGTGCAATTTTCTTTCCTCAAAACCCTAAAGTGCCGATCAGAGTAGCTGAAATTGCCAGAGATTGAGAGGAACGGACGGGAAAGTGATCGAATTTCAACGATTTGAGAAACGGGTCTTTCACCATTTTAACAAATCTAACTCTAGATTACATAGATTCTCTGGGTTGCAAGAGTTCCCAAAGGAAAAGAAGAAGAGATGACTAAACTCTTCCGAACAACAACGACAAGAGTATGCGGATCTTAACAGATAGAAGAAAGAAACATAATTTGAGAGAGAGTTGCCAAAATGGGAAGTGGGGTTAGATCCACAACATCGAGAAACGAAGACAAAAATCAGGGAAACCACCTACAAAATGTTGGTAAAAATGAAGAAAATCCTTCTAGGAATAATTCCTTCCACTCAGCACGGATGGTGTTAGTTATAGATTGAAAAGAAAGAATACAAATTTAGAGAGAGATATTTAGGACATGGAGCGAGCAATTGAGAGATGAAGCCTCCCAGTCTCCCCCCATGCACCCCACCCCACCCCACAAATAAAGGAGGAGAAAGATATTTTCTCCAAGAATTACGCATCGGTGAAGATGGGGTTGGCGGATGAAGTGAAAAAAAAAAGAAGAGGGTGTGTACTTGAGGAAGCTGGGTAGGGGTCCATTCCATCGTCATCTGTTTGAGGGGGCATACGTGTTAGTGCAGCATTGTTGACTTCGGGATTTTTTATGACTGTGTCAGAAATTGCAGTCATTGGTCTGGAGCTCTGTGTACTCAAATCTGCGAACGAAGATGGGCTAGGAAAAGTAAATGGGCCATTTTGTGCTGCCTTTTAGCCTAATGCTGGCCTAGTAATTCAAAAGGTACATCATTACTGTTAATTTTCTATTAATATTAAGATCTAAAATGCTAAAAGGCTCAAGAAACATAAATAATAACGTATGAGGTATGATGAGAATTTTATATTTTATTTTAAAATTTAAAATATTATTTTTTAATTTTAAAATTTTAAAAATTAAATTGTGATTTAAAAAATGTGTATTAAGATTTAAAAAAATTAAATTATTTATTATATTTTATATAGAGATTTAAAAAAATTATAATGAAGAGTTGAGATGATATAAGAATTTTTGAAAATTCTTATAATTAACGTTAATGGTATATTTAGGTTCGATTTAGATATAAGAAATGTTTTATTCTATCTCATTATATTTTATTTTATTATTATAATTTTTAAAAAATTTTATACAAAATATAATAAACAATTTAATTTTTTTAAATCTTAAAATAATAATAATATTAAAAAATAATATTTTATTCAACTTTCAATTTTCATCTTAACTCATTTTATAAGGAAAAAAAAAAAAAAAAACAACAACAACATATCTACTAAATACCGCAAGATCTCTACAGGGTTTTCTTTCTCTCTACAATGTCTCTACAATGTCTGGGTGATTCTGAGTTGCTCCGTTTCTCTCTCTCTCTACACTCTACATACAGAGTTTTGTAATTATGGAGGAACATTGTAAAATAAACAATAAAAAACGATATCCTTCTTTATGAATATTCTAATTCTAGCCAATTAATATATTTCTCCAACGGGCTTCTTAGTTTCAAAAAAAGTAGTAGTTTTGAAATGAAAATATGAAATACAACGGCTACTAATTTTATGTTACGGGAATTTCTAGCCTTTGCTTTGCTTGTTGGTCATTTTTTTATATTATGAAGAATATGATTAATTTTTTTTTCAAAGAAAAAATTTGTTTGTATGGTTGTGGGATATGCTAGCCGCTCAACCTAGGACAATTCGGTTTCTGATTTTCATTTTTTTTCACACACACATATGCATGTATATATATATATATATAATCTTTAATAATGTATTTCACCATGGCTATTACCTTCAAAGTAAACACAGAGCTATACTCACAAGATATGGAGCCTTGTAGCTGACAAAGCTATATTAAACCCTAGTTTGTTTTCATAAATTATTTTATCTTATTATAATTTTTTTAGACTCTCACATAAAATATAATAAATAATTTAATTTTTTTAAATTTTAAAACAAAAGTAATATTAAAAAATTATATTCTAATAATATTTTATTCAACTTCCATCTTATTTCATTTTATATTATTTATCTAATCAAACAAGGTTAGCTCCCGTTTGAATTGAAAGATGAGATAAATTGAAATAGTTTGTAAATATCATTAAGATTTGAGAGTTGAGATGAGTTAAGATGGTTTTTAAAAATTGTGTGTTTAGATTATAAGTGAGATGAAATGATTTGAAATTATTTGAGAGGAGATATATATGAATCTCATAAATAATTGTATAGTATTTGTAATGATTTTGTTTTATTTATAAATATATTTATAAATAAATAATAATAATTTTTTAAATTACAAACCTAATTTTTTTTTATAATATAATTCATAATAATATTATAAGATGATAATATTTTTATAAAATCAAATTCTGTAAAAAATATCAAATAAAAATATTTTTTATTTATAGTATTTTTAAATAGTTATTAAATATTTATAATTATTTAAGAATGTCTGGTCTCTCCCGTTGTCCTTTCGTCTGCAAAAGCAAGAAGGCACAGTCTGAAAAAGCATAAACAACAGGCCATTTGTTGTTAGTGAAAACAACAAAAACCATCACAAAATTGGATGAAAGAGTATTTAGATTAGTTATCGAATCAAATAAGAAGAGATAAGATTAAAATTAAAAAATTGAATAAAATATTGTTAAAATTTATTTTTTAATATTATATTTATTTTAAGATTTGAAAAAATTAAATTGTTTATTTTATTTTGTATGGAGATTTGAGAAAGTTGTAATAATAGGATGAGAAGTTTTTAAAATTTTCAAAGTTTTCAGTTTTAAGGTGTATTTGGATGTTGAAGTGAGTTGAGTTGAGTTAAGATGATAAAATATTGTTAGAATATTATTTTTTAATATTAAAGTTGTTTTGGGATTTAAAAAAGTTGAATTGTTTATTATATTTTGTATTGGAATTTGAAAAATGTGTAATGATGAGTTGAGATGAGTTAGGATGAGTTGGGGATCCAAACGAAGCAGTCTTGAAAACAAATAAGGCAGTAATCTCATCTCAACTTATCATTACAATTTTTTCAAATTTCAATACAAAATATAATAAATAATTCAACTTTTTCAAATTTCAAGATAATAATAATATTAAAAAATAATATTCTAACAATATTTTATCATCTCAACTTAACTCAGTTCAATATCCAAACACAACCTAAGGATAAGTTTGGATAGTGAGATTAAAATTTTTAATTTTAGATAAAAGTTTAAAATATTAATATTTAATATTATTATTATTTTAAAATTTAAAAAAATTGAATTGAGATTTGAAAAAATTGAATTATTTATTATATTTTGTATGGAAATTTAAAAAAATTATAATAATAAGATGAGATGAAATGAGAATTTTATGTCTCATCTTGATTGCCAAACCTATCCTCTCATTTAGTTACGTTGTTCAAATGAAATGAGATAAGATGAGATATTTTGAATAGTAGTAAAAATTTTTAGTTAAGATGAGATGCAATATTTTTTAATTTTTAGGATTTAAAAAAGATGTGGGCACCACTATTAATTAAAAAGTTGAAAATGTCACTGTTCACTATCAATTTTCACTGTTCAGTTACTGTTTATTTAAGTGAATGTTTTTAAAATTTAGAGATGAAATATAATGTGTTTGGATAGAGAAAATTAATGTATGGTACAGATGAGATGTATCATGTAACCAAACCGAGCCTAAACATTTCATAAACCAAAATCAAAAAGCAAGTGGCTTAACTTATTCAATTTATAGAAAATGATTCGTTCAATTTAATGGTGAGCGCTTACAAAGCCATGGATTTAGCACATGGAAATGGACTTTTAGATATTCATGATATATACCAAGCTGCTTTGATCATAGTTGGAATCACATGATATGTGTAACATTTATCTTGATATTATGACTTCGAACCAATATAATATCATAAAGGGCACCATTTATCTTGAAATTTATTATATATACCTAATATATAGTTACAAAATTGACATGACATTCCACGGGACTTTCAAATGTAATTCATGAGGACGACGACAAATTCAAAATGAAGAACCTAAACAACCCAACAATATTCAACCCAATTGTATGAAAATGCTTGCTTCGATTTGGTCGAGAAGAGGAATATATATATCCAATGAAGCTTATGCTTTGATTATCCCCATAATCTTAAGGTAGATCAAGTACTACTGCATCAGTCCACCTGGGATCCACATGACTCAAAATCCACCATCAACTGGTTCAACTTCTTGTTGCTTATCTTCTGTTGGATGATCCTCATAACTTGTTCATGGCTGTTAAAAAACAACAAACCATGTTGTCATGGTAGAGGACAACATGTTAAAGGAACGTAATTTGAACGTCCTTCGAATGTGTAAGGCTGCAAGTTCTTTGAAAAATGTAGGTTCATTTGAAAAAATTATTATTTTTTAATCGATCTCACTTTTTAAAATATACTGTATGAATAATATTACACACTTTAAATTTAGAAAAATATTATTTTGTCCATTCAATTTATCCCTTCAATTTGACATCTCAAGTATTTCAATTTTTTTAATTTTTTTAAAATATTTTTAAAAAATTAAAATAAAAAAATTAAAATAAAATAAAAATAAAATTTTGAACTAAAGATAAGATGGATCGGTATATTCTGAACTGCAGAGTAGCATCGTTCATAAGCTTATATCTAACATGAATCGATGGGAATTACATGACATACCTTTGAGGTAGCGCAGGAGGAGCAGAAGGATATGCCAACATATGGGCGAGCTTAAGGGCATCTTCATGCCGGTTGATGACATGGTTGAAGCATAAATAACGACCGTGGGACGAGATGTTTTCGAAGACACAAATGTGGGCATCAACCAAAAAATCTAGATCAACGGTCACGAACACTCCATCTTCGTACATCTCAGCCGCACCTTTCAAATACGGGTGAGTGATGGACAAATCAGGACCGCCCATCAATAACCCAGCATTGAGGGATACCATATTCACTCCTCTGTCCATTGCCAAGGCCCATGCTGTCTTCTCCGCCACCGTTTTTGACAGTCCGTGCCACAACTGCTCATGGTTTTTTTTTTTTAAATTTTAATAACCAATACTTAATTTGATAATTTGAGAAGCAATTTATATCTATTAATTTTCTTTTTTTGAGAAAATAAGTCCATATATTTGAAATTTGTTAAAATTTTCTAAATAAATCGAATTTGACTTACCTTGAATTTACGACACAAATTGACG
>QEOT01003633.1:69847-123706 GCA_003123785.1 Pterocarya stenoptera | reverse complement strand
ACACTCTTCAGAGTATGATACTGTTTGAATAGGATAGGACTTATCTATTTTAAATTCATCATATAGAGACAAAATCTAGACCTGATTTTAAGACATAAAGATATATCATGGAAGCTTATCTCTAAGCCCATTAATATACCAGAAGAGAAATATTATTGCTCATTTTGATATTAATTTAAGCCTACGTTTAAATATTAAAGTGATTTCAAATATAAATAATAGTATTTTATAAATCTCATTAAAATATATTTAAATATAAATTTTTTAAAATAAATTTAAATTTTTTATAAAAAAAATAATAAGTCCATGAATAATTATGTGTTGAGAATCTTGAGATCCTCTCAAACAAGTATTGCAAGATCACTATATCAGTCCAGGTGGCATCCGTAGAATGGTCCTCACGTGGCATCAAGTGGAGGTGGGCCCAAGTAAGGATGAGAGAGACAATCAAAAGTCAAATTCCAGGAATGGGAAATGCCCGGGAAGCTAGCAACCTGTGGGCGGAAGAAGAGGTAAAGGGAGGTGTACCTTCTGCTACCCCCACCACCTTTCTTTTTCTGTTCATTTGTTGTGCATACTCACAAAAAAACTCCCACAGGATTACAGAAGAAGACAACTACTATTCATGTACTCACTTCAAGTTGGGACTTTGAAAACCCCAAAACCACATGCCTGTCCCCTTCATTTTCAGTCTTTCCCTGGTTTTGGAACCTGGGTTTTATTTCTTAATTATTATTACGTACACTTTAAAATTTATGGGTGAATCGACCATTACACCCGATCCAAGAAACCCATCATAAAGTTGCAAACTAAAAACAAAAACATATATCTTATTATTATTATCGATTAGGATCGGATCCAATGGGGACTTTCTAAAATTGAGTCTTGAGAATTGTGGGGCTCTTGATTAAGGGCTAGTTTGTTTTTAATGCTATTTTATCTATTTAATTTATCTTTTTATTTTAACATTATATATATATTTTTAACTTAATAATTAAAAAAATAACTATTAGTGTAGTGATAATTTTTTTTAATTTTAAAATGATAAAAAGATATGAATAAAAAATAAAAATGACATTTTGGCCTAGCGTTCACTCTGTAGCCATTACAACAAAAAGTTCTTTTCTGACTAATTTATCACAATTAAAAGATTATTCGTAACTAAAATTGATTACGAATAGTTTTTTAATTATGATAAATTTAGTTGTGATAAATTAATCGAAAAAGATTATTTTTATTGTCTTCTTATTATTTTGAGAAATCAGACCATCACCGGATCATAATTTCTTTTCAATACGAGTCCACAATTTTTTTATATATATATTTAGGTGTTATTTAAATAGTAAATTGAGATGAGATGAATTAAGATGAAAGTTAAAAGTTTAATAAAATATTATTATAATAATAATATTATTTTAAAATTTTAAAAAAATAAAATATTTATTATAATTTATGTAAAAATTTTAAAAAATTATAATAATAATATGAGATGAAGTAAAATAAAACTATACAAATAGCTTATAATTCCAAAAAAATTAGTCGTTGAAAAAGTAAAAGCATCTATGCTCGTGAGCTGACAAACTAATTCAGATTAATCAGTTGATTTACTTTCAATCATTGATGCTTTAGTATTGTTTTGGACCAATTAAAGGTAATTTAAAAACTGTGGGACCCGCTTTTGAGTCGACGGGGCTAGTCTCGTCAACACATCACGCACTCCTCGTGACTGGTTCACCGACGCCGACCCCACCGGCCGTGCCTGCTTGTAAGCTAACCCTCACGTGAGCTTTGACACGTGTTCTCATCTCTGTCCCTCCCGAGTCAACTTAGTATCATATCCAACGGTGAAAAATACCTATATATAGTTCAAAAATCCTTTCGCCTCGGTAGAAGTGAGAGCGCTAACTCTGAATCGAAAGCGAGAAAAACCCAACGAGCAATTCTTCAGCCATGAGAGCTGTTCTTCTGAGAACCGGTTCGTACGCCGTCCAGTCTTCCCCGGTCTTCCCCAGTTTGGCCCAAGTCTCTCTCTACCGTCACGACTCCGCCCCCAGCCTATTCCCCTGCGAGAGGAGCTCCGTTAACTCCCCGAGGACTTCTCTGCATCTTGATATCAATCGCCGAAAAGACGCTCCGGCCATCGCGAGCGGCATTCGTAGGGCGTTTTCGGAAAACGATGTTATTCGGTCCGAAGTCCGATTGTCCAGACTGACCGAGGCCGGATCTCGATCTTTTCCGGCGAGAATACCCGAGGAGGAGTTTCTCTCAGAAAGCGACGATGATGGAATCGGATCGTTGTCAACCATCGACGGGATATGGCCGGAAATCGGGATTCCGGTTGAGGAACCGAGTTTCCCCGGTGACGGTTTCGGTAGAGGAGGGAAGAGCCGAGGCGGAGGCGATGGCGGCAACGGAATCGGAAACGGCGAGGACCGGAGCAAGATCGGAGCGTACTACTTGGAAATGCTAAAGTCAAACCCAGGAGATTCACTCTTGCTCAGAAACTACGGAAAATTTTTGCACGAGGTACTTGAAACATCTTATATACTAGACTTACTATTTATAAAAAATTGAAATCAGAATCTGAAAATTCGTGGTTGTTTGGACTGTGATCGATGGAACTGAAAAGGTGGAGAAGGATACGGTGAGAGCGGAGGAGTACTATGGGAGAGCAATATTAGCGGGTCCCAGAGACGGAGACTTATTGTCGCTGTACGGGAAGCTGATATGGGATACACAGAGAGACGGAGATAGAGCCAAGTCCTACTTCGATCAGGCCGTTCATGCCTCCCCTGATAACTGGTAATTTTCTTTATTTATTTTTGGATAATCTGAGAAAATAAATAAACAAATTATAAAAATAATGTTTTGAATATTTGATTCGATTGTGTAATAAATAAATATTTGATGCAGCACGGTGTTGGGGTCGTATGCACACTTCATGTGGGAAGCGGAAGACGAGGAGGAAGAAAGCATGGGGGCGTCGCCCGCTCTCGCTCTGGCTCTGGCTCTTTAGCTATTTTTTTCCTCTGGATATCCTCAGCCCAAGGCCCCAAAATGTTGATATTTTGATCTATTTAGTAATCTAATTTTGTAAAACAAATAGGCGCATTATATGAATTTTATAAAGTTAATAGAGCAATGATATATATAAACTGGTCCGTGGGATAAATAAACAGTTTTATCTCATTTTATTATTATATTTTTTTAAAAATTTTTATACAAAATATAATAAATAATTTATTTTTTTAAAATTTTAAAATAATAATAATATTAAAAATTAATATTTTAATAATATTTTATTCAACTTTCATCTAAAATCATCTTATATTATTTCACTAAATGTACAATCTCGCAAAAGATATTTATAAAAAAAAGTGAATTACACTGTAAAAATATATGAAAAATTCAGTTTTTTTTTTTTTACTGGACTTTTTTTTGGTATAAAGTTTACGCAAAACTTATAAGTTCAGGCATATTTTTTTAGTTCACGTTCACTTTTGACTTAGATATTGTGAAAGCAGGAGTGAACTGCGAGTCGCCAATTCACAAGTCAATTGCTATTTTAATCATAAAGGTTGGGGTTTCTAAAACCAAATATTTTAATATCATCTAACTTTATTTGCAATGAGGGTTATGGAGACGTTTAATAATCTAATGACCGACGAGAATCACATCTATTCATATGTAAATTTAAATAAGAGATTAAACAATATATTATAGAATTAAATAAAACAAATAGAATTTTAAAACCAAAATAAAAATCAACTCTCACTAAAATAGTCAACTTTAAATTAGAAAATTAAAAATTCCAAATAAATTGAATATTTTAATTTCAAAAAAAAGATGTTTGTAATTGTGAATTATGCGTAATTCTTTTGAAAAAAATAATAAAATATAAAATTTATATTAAAAAATTAATTTTTTAATAATGAATCTTACTTTTTTTTTCAAAACAATTACTAGATTTTTATATACTTCACAATTATATATAGAATTTTTTAATTCCAAATAAAATGAAGAGAATCTGAGTCCTACTCAGGATTGGGGTTTTATTTTTTATTTTTAGCAAATCTGGCGTCCAAAAAGGAAGCTTATTCTAACTAGAAATTCAAGAAACCTATTGTAGGAAGGGAATACAAGAGAGAAAATCTTCACACAGGAAGCTTCGTTTTTCCCAAACAATTGCCTCCAATGATGAGGTGCCCCTCACACCCAAACTGTTGTGTCCCGCGGTTTAGAGGAAAAAAAAAATTCCTATTCCCTCACCGAAGTTTCTGCTTCTCGAGTTCCCCCCTCTTTCGCCATTTTCGCGTTTCCTCTTTGGAGCTTAGGCCACCCACCGAAACCCCTCTCTGGAGCATTGAAAGTGAGATGCTGGAGGAAAGTGTTACAACCCACAGGAGGTCATTTTCTGGCGTGATTCAACGGCATTCTGACCCTCCCTTCCTTCGATGGAAAACAAACCTGAACCGCTGCACGCCATACCCAAAAGTGGGTAGGAAAATGTAGAGTGATGGTCTAAAGGAAAAGTGAACCGTTTCTTCTTTCTAAATTTTCTATCGTTTTTTCAACAATACCCAAAATTAGTTTGAAGTGGCACAAACCAAAGAAATAAAAGACCAAGAAATACAGATCAACGGGAGGACATTGTGATGAGAAGAAGCAGAAATGAGAGTTATAAGGAAATTAAAAATTTCTTGCTCTGTGCGTTGTTCATGGGATTTTTGTTTCAAGCCTTTGGTTTTCTTGTAAAGACTAACGGAAATCCACCTACAGAATAGCATTTTTTTATGGGATTTTTGTTTCAAGCCTTCGGATTTTTGCCCTGTTATGGTGGTACCTACAGCTCTTCTGGCCGCGTTCTTTTCTGTGGGTGGGTTCTCAGTGTTTCATCTCTTCCGATATGGTGTGATACGGTTTAAAATATTTCTATGTGTTTAGCTGACTTGTCAGCTTCTTATTAGCTTCCGATAAACCCAGTATATAGGATGTACCGTTCCAAAGAGGAACTCCATACAATAATATAGCTGAAACTGGCTGGCTGTATGTTGATGGGATTATTTCAATTCATGTATTACATCTTATTTTTTCTGTAAAGTTAATATGACTTCTCTTACACTTCAGGAATAGATTCCACTTTCCCCCTTTTTCAGATCACAAAGTTTTACCCTTTCTGTTCACCTCTAAATTTTTAGTAAATAACTGAAAATAATCTCGATTCTATTTCACTGTTTTATGTGTTTAACTGAAGCATATAACCTCTTTTGAAAAGGTCTCTTAAAGCCATGGCTAAGCAACCTGGGACAGAGACATCCCTGCAGAAGTAACAGTAGATTAACATATTGGATATTTCTCAATTTGGAAAGCTCGTAATGATGCTTCTTACTTCAAAAATACTCATGGCCCATGGGAGTTCTCCATGTGACTTTTTCTCAAGTTGAGTTCTCACGATTCTTATCAGGAAAAAGACCACAGAGCAGCCATTGCAGCAGTCTCAACGCACAAAAGAAAGAAGAGAGAAAGAGAACGCAACAAACAGCAAAGATTAACAGAAAACTATGATAAATCTACAATGTCAGATACTGTCTTTACATACTGTTCCCCTAACAACAATATATACATAACATAGAACTGTAGATTAATGGTTAATTTGAAAATCGATTTAAACATTTTATCCCAAAAACTCCGACCGCCACGCATGACAGAAAGCCGAAATCTTGTTTTTGCCCCGAGACTTCCCCCACATAGTCATCTCCAGTGGCTACAGTATTTGGTAGTGTAGTCCACAGGCAGATAGACGGCCATATTTTGCTTTTATTTGATGCTAGTCTGTACAGAAATTCAGTAGATAACAGCCTAAAGTGGCTGCAAGGAGAACAAGCGCCTAAACTAAGCAAGTCTGGCCGCCAGTGGACAGTTAAGATTTACTCTTGCTCACCAGCGTGGGGGTAATAGAGACAACTCCGATGAAGAACAGCGTGGCAATTGATTGGAAGTCATAAAGATCCCCGATGGATTGCAACTCTCCCAAAGTTAGTCCAGCCTAAGCATATAGCAAAAGAGTCAGTAAGCACTCCTACCAAAAAGTGATTTTAGAGCTAATAATTCAAGAACTCATCAAACTATAGAATTCTTCTCGAACTAATACTACCTCAATACCTGAGCATCTCAACGGATGGCTTGGGCTTCAAGACTTCTTACATTGACGTCAATTGGGTTCCACCCAAACACCATTAGACAATAGTATTTTGTTTTAACAAAACATATAACATTTGGATTAATGTAAGATTCTCTGATAAATGAACTATCGTGCCAAGAGAACAATCTTTCTACATCCCAATACAATCATATTAAAACAACTGATTGGATGGACCAACAAAATCTCAGCCTTCATTACAGAAGTGCATGCGCTATAATAGAATCTGGTTTATATCCATATCATTTGAGGCAACCCCAAACTCGGTTAAAATCTATGACCAGACTTTCACCCACTATATCTTTACTAAATCCAAATGCTCAACAGATACAATACCTTGACTGTGACAAAAGCTGCAGGTATGAGGCCGATTAAGGTTGCCAGAAAAAATGTATGATATGGCACATCAACAATTGGTGAAGCGAAATTGATAAATGTATTTGGCAATGTTGGAGTCAATCTTAGAAAAAGCATGTAATTCAACAGCCGCTCTCTTCTTTTAGCCACCTGGAAGTTAAAAAAATTTAGAATAATTTATTCCAATTTGATAATTACTAAAGTCAAAGACAATCACCAGGAGAGTGAGATTCACCTGGGCTTGAAAGAACTCTAGCTTGTCAGGCCACAGAGAGAAAAGAAGGGGACGGCCAATAAGCTTTGAGAAGAAAAAGCAAGAAGAAGCACCAGCAGTGGCAGCAAAGACAACCAGAGCTACACCTTTGAGGACTCCAAAAAGGGATCCAGCCAGCAATGACATGAAAACAGTACCCGGAATCATAAATGTCTGCATGAAAATGTAAACTGCGCAGTATCCAATCAGGACTTGAGCAGTGTAGTCACTTGTGTAGCTCTCAAGGTGATATCTATGGAACAAGGAGGGAAAACAAAAAGGGCTATCAATGTAGCATTCAACAAAGCACTCGTAGCAGGGGACTGATATATTTCTCGACCAAAGGGGAAAACTTGTGATGATATGAACAAGCCAAATCTTTTTTCTATTTTTGTTTGATAAGTAACATGAGCGAGCCAAATCAATAAAAGAAAAGCATGAATAAAATATATGCCAACATATATAAGATCGCATTAGTCCTTAGCTACAATTTCCTTCCACTTTCAGTAATATCCTAGGGTCCACTACTGGTGTAATGCTACTGTATTAGGCGGTCAAGAGCAAGCATCTTGACTTCCTCGATTCTTCCTACTTCCTCTTTGAATGTTGAGTAGTCACTTCATGCAAAAAGAGAAAAAAATAGGCTAAAGAATGGAAATGAACCAAATCCACGCCTCTCAAGAGCCAACTTACGCAGTTCCAACACTTGGTATTAATCCTTTTCAGTCAAATGCTCATTCATTTCACCTTAAGCAACAAAATAACATAATGCAAGATTTAGTGGCCAAGACACAAGATCAACCTTCAGTTCAGTTGGATCCTGACCAGAATAAGATGATCAAGTGCCCTGCCTAGCAGAACATTTGGTACCAATATCTAATGACTACATAAATAACTACAGATGCAATTAACATCCAGAAAAATAGGCAAGCTAAAGCAACCTATCTGTCCACCCAGCCTAGTAGGTATGAGCTGTAACAATTTTGCTTAGTATTTGAAATCAAGTATTGGAATTCTGCGTCTGGGAAGGTACAATTGGAAAGAAAAAAGAAGGAACAATGACCAATTTATTTTTTTATTGAAAAATCTTTCCAGGGGTCATGGTTATCAATCCTACAATTAATTTAAACAATAATGAGATGGAGATCCAGGAAAAATCATCACTTTTTTAATTGACTTAACTCCATAAAAAAACAAAAAATGTTTTACGTCTAAAACCAATGCTTGCATACTTGGTTTCTGCTGGAGGTGTATATGTAAGACCATATAGAGCTGCGAAAGACCAACACTCCTCTATGTTAAAAACAAATCTGACCACAGGCAGATATGCTAACATAATTAATGTTCTTTAGGCAAAAAACCCTCATCAGACCCACATGCAGATGTGCTTGCATTATCAACATACCTCATCAATCATGCAACAAAATGACGCAAAAATCGTACGGATAATAAAATTAGCTCCTTGAATAAAATTCAAACCACAAAAACCAAATTTATAAATAAAAGGAGTTCATGAAAATATATCCCCTTAAAATTTGACTCTTTTTTCTCGGATAACCCAAATATCTCTCCAAGGAAATCTCCCGGAAAATCCATTTATTCTCCGAGGAGCCCATAAGCATCCAAGGACAATTTTTTATCCAAATAGAACCAATTTTGCTTGATGCAACCATGAGATTTCAAAATAAAACTAGAGAAAAAAGAGAAGAAATTACCGGAGGATTTGAATGTCTTCGAGTGTACGAGGGAGCTTGAGAAAGCTGTAATCCGATGCGGGCATGGTGAGGTAAACACAAAGAAGGCCCAGAACGAAGCCGCAGACGACCGTGGAAGCCGTGGCCACCTCCCGAAAGCTCAAGGGAAACTTAGATCCGACGGCTTCCACCTCCCCATTGCTCTTCTCTCCCTTCCCCATCTCCAAAACTTCTTCCCTTTTCCTTTCCTACCCTTTTATCCCAATTCCCAGGATAGAGAGAGTGAGAGGCAGAGACAGAGACAGAGACAGAGAGGAGATGGGTTCGCTCTCAAATTTCAATCGCTTCGTTTGCTTCTTGAGGGGACTTCCTGCTCCTTGTGGTTGGTATTCCTGTTTCTGTTCCTTAGTTTCTTGTTCTTCCCTCCCTCTCTCCTTATGCAGAGGGAAGAAACGGAAAGTAAGGGACAACGAATATTCCCTCGAAAGAGATATTAAAACCTACCTCCATCTCTCCATATATCTGTGCACCTTTTTTCCCCCTTTTCTTCTTATTATTATCTTTCAATTTCATCAATCTATTCCCCCAATAATTACCGCGTCAGCATCACCTAGTCAGGTGAAATTCACAGGATTATGATATCATATATCCTCCATTCAAGTCTCAAGCTTTAAAAAAAAAAAAATGTTCAATATTTATTAATTATTCAAAAATTATTTTATTTTTAAATTGATGTGTAGAACATATTATTTATATTATTTAAATAATAAGATTTAATCTTTAATATTTAATTTTTAAAATTTATTTATAAATTAAATTATATCATGTAATATTTTACTATGTGTGCTTTATATACTGATTATTAATTTATATATTATTAATAAAAATTATAACAACTACTTTATAATTTGTATGTTATTAATAAATATTATAATATCCACTTTATTTAGTTGTTACAAAATTAAGATAAAAATTCTATAAAAACTTTAATCCGATTTATTAATAACACAAAAAGTTAAGTGAAGGGGAATAAACTTCACCTCGAAATTCAAATTAGATTATTATTATTATTATTATTATTATTATTATTATTATTATTATTATTATTATTGAAAGAGGGTGAAAATGTCTTAGATAAAAATTAATATTAATATGTACGTAACTTTATTTATTTATATTTTATTTTCAGTTGGCCGGTGGAGTAAGTTAGGGAATTGCATGGCGAAATTTTTAATATCCGACACGAAAGGCCACGAAAAGCACGTGGAATCCACAGCTGCCTGAGAAATATCCTCGTTGTCGTACGTCAAACGCCGCACGTGACTGTCCCCTTCTTATAGTGCTCCGCTACGCCACTCCGGTCCACGCAATGCATTTTCGTGCCACATGCCCGCATGATTATTACTTCGTTAACGCACAAAAAGAATGCCGTATGGTCTCTATATGGTATCTACATGTATATCTATGACGGTGAATAATATTTAAATTTTGAAAAAATAAGAAAATGTAAATACATAAATTTACGTAGTTCGACACTAGACTTACGTTCACGGGATTTAAGGAGGGGAGATTCCACTATAATATTCTTGTTTATAATCTTTCATAGCCTCTCATTTTCTCTACGTACAATAGGAGTTGAAGATCTATTTGCTGGAGAAAATGTTTTCCCTAGAGCTCTCTAGTTAGAAGTTGAAGAAGAAGTTAAAGAAGCTAAGACCCCCTAAAGTCCCTCCAAGTGTTCAAAAGAAAAGAAGTCCCTGAGAACGTATGCACCTTGTCTCTTTTATCTGACTCTCTTTATGTGTGTACCTTGGTGGTGGTGAGAGATGTCTGTTTTGCGTATCTGACCATCTCTCAATTTCCTACTTTCTCCTGACACCTCTCTGCCTCCTAACTCTCTCACCCCCTTGTCCATTTTTGTCCCATTTTTCTCTTCTTTTTTTTTTTTTGTCTTCTAGTGATAACTCATTGATGGGCTGGGCCTTGAGAACCATTTTAGGCTTGGTGTATTTTACTCCCTCACAATCAGATTATTATACTATTATTTATAAATTATTTTTTTATTATTTATAGATAATATGAAATATTCTTAGAAAAATACTATAGATACAAAGGAATTTCACAAAGAAATCACACACACTAATATGACACATTGTTGCTAGGATGCCACGCCTCCCCTTATTTTTTTTTTCTCTTTATTTCTCCTCTCCCCCCGTGCCTCCACTCCTACCATATCCTCGTGCCCTATCTCTGTACCGGCCATAGTGGTCAGGGACTACTTTAGGACGGGTAAAAGACACCGATGGTCTAAGCGACACCATCGGCGTGGAGCTCATGGCAGACCGCAGTGCACATTGGTAGCTGAGGATCATATTTCATACACTGTGTGCATGGTTAACTACGTGCCGCTAGGTGGCTGGTCGGGTGGTGGGATCTAAGTTGATGCCTTTTTCTTTAGTTGTCTGTGGTGGTTGGGAACTATCTTGGAAGGATAGACAACGCCGACGAGGAGGGAAAATGAGAGAAAGAGAAAGGAAAAGGGGGAGGCATGAGGAGAGGAAAAAAAAGAAGAAAAAAAAAAAAGAAAAAAAAAAGACGTGGTACTGTCACATCCTTTTATGTTTATAACATTCCTCAAATTCTTATAATCTAAATGAAGATGTACCTTTTCGGTCGTTTTCAGCATGTTCACGTGCTTTTCGGCTATCCAACTATCTAATCTTCTTCCATCACTTATCTTGCAATCCGATGTATTCTTGACCATATAAATGTTAGGTTGCAGCTCTAGATCTCCTCAAAATAACGAAAATGCCGAACACGTTCCGTCTGTCCGCCTAATTCTAGTCTAAAACATATGATTTAATGTAGTATCTTTTCTTTTCTTTAAAAAACGAAAAAGAAAAAGAAAAACAGGGTTAACTTTAATTTTTCTTTAAGAATTAAAGAAGTAATGTAAAAATTTTAACGGATTAAAAAAGAATTCATTTTATAATCTCAATAACAAGTGAAGATCAGAGATATTTTAAATTCAATCAATTAATTTATATTATCATAAATAATATTATTCTCCTTTTTGTTTTATTACTATTATTGATCAGAGTAAAGCTCACAGAGTTAAATGGAAGGCAAAGCCGCAAAAGGTCAACACCTACTATTCTCGTATAGAATGTAAGCTGTTTATTACTGACTAGATTTGCTGCATTTTCAACGCACAAAATGAGAAAAGAGAAAAAGAAAGAAAGATTGAAGTCATTAGAGATGGTTTGAATGATCATACCAGATAGTTTTAGATATATTAAATAAAATATTATTAAAATAATAATTTTTAATATTACTTTTATTTTAAAATTTAAAAAAATTAAATTATTTATTATATATTGTATAAGAATTTGAAAAAATAATAATAATAAAATAAAATAAGATGAGATTAATTGAAAATGTTTCTATTTTCAAACGGGACTTTAAAATTATTTTACACTTCGTCATTTCAAGCAAGCTTCGTCATTTATCATTATTACATTTTTGGGGCAAAATCCTTGGAGATGCTTTGCAAATTTTTTCGTCATTTCATGCAACAAATTCAGCTTGGACAGACAATATTAAAGAAAATCGTCCGAAATCCGAAAACAGAAAACTACAAAACCTTTTTCAAAAAGTGTTATTGAGCAGCTTGGATTGGGTGTCTATAATTAGTGAGACAAGTCCACAATAAGACAGCAGCCCAAATAACATGTACACTTTGTGGGCTCAAATGTTGTAACTTTTCTAAACAGGATGATGCCATTATTCAGCGACCCATCAATGAGTTTTGACTCCAACCCATTGCCGACAACTCTCTCCATTTCAACCCGTATCAAATTCATCGATTTGATCTTCATTTTTCCATCTTCGATAACTTTAAAACATCTCTAGCTATTGCATTCTAATTCGAATTTGAATATGTCAAATGAGAGATACATAAATTTGGTCTTACGTTAGTTATATTTTCATATAAATACTTTAGACAATCTTATAAGAATAATTATGGATGTAACTGGTTCGGTCCGGTCTGATTTTGAACAAAATTTATGATCGAAAACCTGTATGCACCGGTTTCATTTTTGAAAATCGGTTACGCACTGGTTACCCTCTTAAACCGATACTTTCAATTTTACTGATTTTTTGATATTAATAATATTAGTATTAGGGCATAAAATGTAATTAATATACTAATGTATATTAGTACTTATCAAAAGGAATATGTTGAGAATTTATTAGGCTATAAAATGTTATTAATATATATTTTATGTTTAAAGCATATGATCAAATAAATTTTCATGTTTAAGATTAAAGTTTTATATTATAAATTATAATAACATTATCTTATATATAATAAATAATATTATGATATTATATATTATATATAAAAATTATATATAATATAAAAAAGTTATATATAATATTAAAAAAATAATTTAAAATATATAATATAGTAAACCGGTCCGTTTCTAAAAATCATAGAACTGAAACTGGACCGATACCGGCCAATTTTGAAACTAAGGGAACGGGTCCAAAACCGGTCTGGATTACATTGGTTGCACCGATATGAGCCTCGTCGGGTTGGTTTTTCAATTTTCTGATTAATTTTTACACCCTTAAGAATAATAAATGATTAAACCCCTAAAGTTTGGATAAAATTTTGAAGAATTTGATACCTTCCAAGATGGAAAGTACCCTCCAAATTTTATTTTAAAATTAAAAAAAAAATTATTATATTTTGTATGAGAATTTAAGAAAATTATAATGATTATATTAGATGAAATATTTTTATTTGTATAACTAAACCAGTCCTAAAACCGCTCGGTTGGCTCCTCCATTTGTTAACCGAGATTTTAATGCTTTTAATATTTGAGATTCTATCTTTGCCTTCTAATAATTTTTATTATGTTCTTGCACGCGGTATAAAGTATGGTGTTTTTTTTTAGTCATCATGATTTAATGACTTTGTTTTAAAGAGAATGCATAGGATGTAGACATTTTAAAGACTCATATCATTTCTCCGTAAACTATGATTTGGTCAAACATAATTATCAGTTTTGATTTTCCCGCAATGTTTTTGTAGATATGCCATGTAATTGGTTCTAGAAAATCCTACTTGTCCTTTTCTTTTTGAATTTTTGTTAATGTTTAAGGTCACGCAAGGAGCACCAAAAGACAAAAAAACGCACTTATCCTAAATATGCTCTTTCCATTAGTCTGTTATAATCATTAGAGATGCTCTGTAGGAAGCTTTTAATCATATTATAAGGGTTGGTGTAGACAGTGAGACGAGATGAGACAATACGAGATAATTTTAGATAGGTTGAATAAAATATTGTTATAATATTTTTTTGTAATATTATTATTATTTTAAAATTTTAAAAAGTTCAATTTTTTGTTATATTTTATATGAAAATTTAAAAAAAATTATAATGATAAGATAAGACAAGATGAGATGAAACTATCTCTAAATTCAAACAGGGTCTTATCCTCTATGTTGGCACCATCACAATATCCAAGTTTAGAGAATAGTGGTGAATAGAAAAAATGTGTTCATAATGATTTAAAAATAATAATAATAATTTTTTAAATATAAACTCTAATATGACTTAATTTTTGTTGGGATTGTTATTAATAATATAGGCTAATCTTTCCAAGAGCACAATATATATTAGTTTTATGCTGCAACAAAATGATATAAGGAAAAATAAAAAAATCAATTATTTAAGTGAAAAAGATGTCACGAATAACATTGGTATTTGTCACAGTTTCACTTTTTAGGTAAATCTCAAGCTGGGATTAGTAAATACTATGCTTGGAGAAAAGGAAAATGGGACATCAACTTGATTAGAATAATCTTGATAGTGGTGCCCATAAGGCTGGAATGTCCTGATCATCGCTAGCAACGAAAAATACCGATCGAACTATGCTAGATCCAATATTTTTATAACCATATTTTAGATTGTGTATTTCTTCTATAAAACAATATTACTTTGACCTTTAAACTTTTAATATTAAAAACAAATTGTTGTTCCTTTCTACTTAATTCGACACCCCTTTGAGAAAAAAAAAAAAAAAGCCTCTAGATATAAAGTAAAAAGAAGTTGGAGAAAACTCACTCGAGTTGCTTATTATTATGATAAAAAGTTATTTAGTGCGCAAATGATATTCATTTAAAAAATCTAGCTTTTTTATAGTTGGTCTTTTTCTTTCTAAAAATCTTACACATTAATTTTTTTAAAAAAATTATAGTGTATGTGTGATATATGAAAATTGCGGCATATGATTATAGATGTGATGTATGAGAATTGCGGGTAAATCAGTACGAGAATTGCGGGTTTGATATTTGATAAATTTTGAAGACTTTATCAAAGAAGATGCTCTTATCAAACATTTATAGGACAATTCGAAAGGTACTGGAGTGAAATCGATTCAGGGGGACGAGGTTAACCTATAGGCTTGACATTTCATCAGACCAGATTTGCCACATGTGTGTGTTGTGTAATTTCTCCTTTCGAGAGGGTAGACTATTCTTTATCCTAATTTTAGCATCTTAATCATACTTATTGATATGCGGTAAAGACTAATAAGATCTTAGTGAAGGGTAGCATTTTTCATATATATATATATACACATACATATACAAAATATTATGAATAATATTTTCAATTCATTCACTTATTTTACTATTGTTTATATTGATGATATTCTCATTTACTTTAAGTCTATTGATGAACACTAAAAATATTTACATTCGTTTCTTGACATTATTATACTCAATGGTTTGTTGTTTCTGTAAAAAAATTAAAATAAATTATTTAAATCAAGATTAGATTCGTTAGTTATAATATTTTTGAAGCCAAAATTCGACCTATCAATCGTGCTATCAAATTTGTTGATAAGCTCTTTGATGTTATTCCTGATAAAACTGAGTTGTAGAGATTCTTTGGTTCTCTCAACTATGTCGCTGAATTTTATAAGGACATGAGGGAATAATGTCACCCACTCTTCGAGTGACTACATTCCAACTCTTCTCCTTGGATGGAAATTCATACGAAATGAGGGTGACTAGATCTTACTATTATTTTTGCTTCTTCCTTAGACAAAATTTGTTTTAATAACATTCAAACTATTTTTTTGAAACATATTAATTTTTATCAAAATCAAGGAATAATATATATTTTTATAAGGCATATATTTTATCTTTTCATTTTTATTTAACACGTAATTTTTTTAAATAAAAAATAATAAAATAATAAAATTTTCTCTCATCACGATTTTTAATAAAACTAATTTCATTATATAAAATAAATGCTGTATTGTTGTAACTTATACAAATCATTTATATATATTTAAACGCCTTTTAACATTCTTATTCATTCCCAACCGTCTCTACAAGCGGTTACTTTCTCCGTGCGGAGCTGAACGGTCAAATCCTAACCCTACGCTTGATTTACTTTGTCAAATCCTAACCCTCCCTAACCCTAGTCAAGATACCTCTGAAGCTACACACAGAGGATATATATACACCCCACCGCCCAACGGTCTCGTTCTCTCCCTACCATTTTTCTTCCTCAGCGAAGCTCTTCTGTAGTCGAGAACTCTACCGAAACCACATTAAAGATCGCCGTTTCGAATTTGTAAAATCCTAAAAAGACTCCTCTCGAATCTTTACCTTTCTTTCTTTTATGTGTGCGTTTTCACATTTGCTGGTTTTCTGGTGTTGGTGTCGTCTCTACGGGAATCATCACCGATGGCGGAAGCTGAACGGTGCAGGTTTAGTGTAGGTTATGCTTTGGCCCCCAAGAAACAAAGCAGCTTCATCCGAGACTCCCTCCTTGTTCTTGCTAGGTCTCACGGCGTCGATCTTGTCCACATCGACCCCACCCGCCCCCTCGTCGATCAGGGCCCCTTGGACTGCGTGCTCCACAAGCTGTACGGAGATGACTGGAATCGGCAGCTCACAGAGTTCCGCCTCCGTTACCCTAATGCGGTCATCGTCGACTCCCCCCACTCCATCGAGCGCCTCCACAACCGAATCTCCATGCTACAGTTCGTTTCGGAGCTTAGGATCAAGTCCCCGAACGAGACGTTCGGTATCCCCAAGCAAATCGTCATCTACGACAAGGAAACCCTCTTCAATCGGCAAGCCTGGGAGAGCCTTAAGTTCCCTGTAATCGCGAAGCCCTTGGTTGCGGACGGCAGCGCCAAATCGCACAAAATGAACTTGGTGTTCAACCACGACGGTCTCAACGAGCTCATGCCCCCGATTGTCCTCCAAGAATTCGTGAACCACGGCGGGGTTATCTTCAAGGTCTTCGTCGTCGGCGTGTACGTCAGGTGCGTGAAACGCAAGTCGTTGCCGGACATCTCGGAAGAGAATTTGGGTACTGTCTCTGAAAGCGTATTGTCGTTTTCGCAGGTATCGAATATCGCTACCAACGAAAAGGTCGACGACAAATACTACAAGATGATGCATTTTGACGACACCGAAATGCCGCCGCAGAGTTTTCTCACTGATATCGCCGACGGGTTGCGGCGCGCCATGAAATTGAACCTGTTTAACTTCGACGTCATTCGGGACGCGAGGTTTGGGAATCGCTACCTTATAGTTGATATCAATTACTTTCCCGGATATGCGAAAATGCCGTCTTACGAGACCGTATTGACGGATTTTTTCTTGGATGTGGTTAATAAGAGAAAGGAGGTAGTGTATAGTTGTGACGAAGATATGACAAAGATCGTCAGCAATACTTTTTGCAGTGATGAAGATGAAATTGGCCGGAAAGATCGGACTGATAGTTCGATTAAATTCTGACTTAATGTAAAGAAAATAACCCCGTGAATTGGTTGAAGGGAGTAAGTTGGTAGTATTGAGTTTAGGTAGGAGATGGCTTTGGCACAGTAGGGAAATGATTAGGTTTCGATGATGTGTTTTAGATTTTTAGGCTCTTGACAGCAATTGTATTATTTCATGCTAATGATTTATATTCCTTCCGCAGTTATACTCTGGAGATAGTACTTTCTCTAATACTCTCGAAGGCTTTAGGGAACTTCAAAGTTGTACAGGCTTCGAGTCTTTCTTTGCTTGAAAAACTGATCGTACCTGGTAACTATGGCACCTTTAATGAATGAAATTCGTCATTTTGTGCATTGGAGTTCCCTCTCAATTCACTGGGGTTTCTGGCCCTTTCTTTCTTTCTTTTTCGTTGAATAGTTGGGTTGTCGGTTTGTCAATTTTGTGCCTTTATTGGCAAGTTGTTTCAAGTTTTTTTGTGGGGCTTTGTATTTAAAAGTTGGGGCTTAGATTTCTTTCATTTTCATATTCTTTTTAGAAAGAAACTATGGAAGATGAGGTTTCGGTACTTAATTCATTCAATGGGTATGTCGATTCACATACGAGTCAAAGCAAAACTACGCTGGCACTAAGATAAAACTGGAGGGTTGCAACTTGCCGGGGTTCGTCTTTCTCACCGCGTTCCCAATTAATTATAGACATGGAGGCCGAAACTGCAATTGGCAGTGGGCAGCATCACCTATGGCCTTCATGGTTCACTAATTCATGTGGCTTCATGGTCAGCTATTGATGTCTGTGCCATAAATAATTGGGCAGATGGTCCCTGTAATGAAACAGCAGAGTTGATGAAAGCCAATCATCTCTGCTTAGAGGCAGGACAATTGTGTATATTGTCTCTTTTGAACTGAGCATTGTATTATAATTCCAATCTTATTTTTCTTTCCTAATCTGTTAGCTAGGATGAATATTTCCACTATTTTTGTTTTTTTGTTTTCCTGCCATGCTAGAGGTATTTTGATGGATGACAGTGAGTACCAATGACTAGTAACGAAACAAAAAAGATGCAGTTTCACCTATGGCTTGGATGGGAGATGACAAGCCAACTTGAGGTAGCCACCAGCCAATAATTGAAGATACTTTTGTCTAGCATTACTGGGTTAGGTCGAATCTTAGTGGGAGAATCTGGAGTTAGTTAGCTAGACAGGTTGACTTGACAAAAAAAAAAAAAAAAAAAAAAAGNAATTTGGCTTTGGCTTGAAAGGAATTATTGAAACTGATGAAGCATCCCTGGTGGTTGATTTTTATGTTCTACTAAATCTAGAGATCGGCTTTTTTCTGGGAGTTTTCAAAGTTTGAGGATCAAAATTTGTATCAAAGCTTTCAAGAACAATATTTCAAACATTCTATGAGCAATCCTGCATTTCAAACTTTTGCAACATTTATTATATTTTAAGCACTCAAATTTTGATTCGTAGCATCCCTTATTATTATCTTATACTTTCATTTTTTATTTTTGGGTTCATATTTTAAGTTATCCTTATGGCTGCTGTTTTGCTTCTTCTTTGGCACCACAGCCTGCGGGTAGGGGGAAATAAATAAATAAATAAAGGAAAATACTAGATCTCCCGCTGGGGTCTAGCACATATATATATTTTTTTATGTGTTTTTAAAATTTTTTTTATATGATTCTTTTTAACAATTTTAAATATTTTAAAAAAATAAAAAAATTCACAATATTATTAAAAAATACTTATTTAATTATGAAGTAAAATAAAAAATTATGATTAAAAAAGTATTTTTTAATGGATTTTTTTTTCTTTCTGAGTAAAAAAGTATTTTTTAATAATATTATAAATTTTCTTATTTTTTTAAAATAATTAAAAAATTTATATAAAAAATAACTTAAAAAAAAACACCAAAAAAAAAAAAAAAATAACGCTACGCCCCAGCGGGGGCTATAGCATCATCCATAGATAAATCCATTTGCCAGTCATGAGACGGAGACCTCCTGAGTTTGGGCCGGTGGTCCCGGCGGCCATCTGACAAGAATAAGTACTAATTAAGCACCCATTTAGAGTAAAAAATGCTCTTTATAATTTCTTTCAATATTAGGAATGATATTTTTATTCTCAGTCAAACCCCAAAATTTCATCAAGCCAAACCCAATCGTGTAATAATCATGGAACCGAGTTTTCAGGGAAAATGTCCTCGTTAAAAAGTCGACAGAAGGGAAAAGCCTCCGGTGGTCAAATATTTAGAAAATATTTGGATAGTAAGTTGAGATAAGATAAAAATTAAAAGTTGAATAAAATTTTATTAGAATATTTTTTTTAATATATATTTTTATTTTAAAATTTAAAAAAATTAATTAATTAATTATATATTATGTAAGAATTAAAAAAAATTATAATAATTAAATAAGATTAGATCAAATGAGTCAGATATAAAAATCAAAATCAACAGTAAAAAAGACCTAAAACATTTATGAACTCATTTTAGGATACGAAATACAAATACATGACTGCCTAAAAATCCATGAGTTGGGGCCAAGACCCAAATAGCCCATCGAATATTTTTCCCAAGCCTTGGATCCTTTTATTCTAAAAACGTAACTCAAAATTTGGTTCGCTGATTGGTGAAACATCTTTGAGGAAATTCTCTCTCCACTTGTAAAGAAAAATGTAAATTTGCCAGGTCATATGATCTTGTAATTTTTCTCGATCCCACTTTTCCCCTCGTTTCCGGGGCCGTGTTCTTATAAAAAACCAAAGGGTTATTTTCTCCTGGCCTCCCATGCAGACGAGGGGCCCCAAATATAGATAGTGGCAATGATCTCGATATATATATATATATATATATATATTATATACATACATATATCTATCTCAAAGTCAGATTTCTGTTGTACTAAAAACGAAGAGCACTAGCATTGGTATCGCTGTGTGCACCATAGTTGTACAGTACTAGCTAGGTGCCCCTCTGTCCCTCCCTTTTCTGCCTTCATTTTTATTTTAATTTTCCTAAAAGAAGTATGGAGCCTAGCTAGCTAGATTCATCGTTTTCCATCTGTTATCATCACCCCCGGCCCTTGCCCTTTTAGTGTTCTACCTACGTCGTGCTCCGCCACACCTGCGTCACCTATATATTCCTCTTTCACATGTGTATCACACACGTGTAGTACTGGTAGCAAAGTTGCCTCAAAAACTACTACCTGCACGGTGGTTTTTTTTGTAGTCAATATAATACTTTTGTCAAGAAATCATTGGATCGGAATCACTTTTCCCCTCCTTGTATATATAAATAAATATATATATCTTCTTTTTATTTTTGGCTGCTTTGCACTGTCTTTTGGTAATCGTGGGGTGTTGTAGCCAGGGCTCTTCACACTTTTTTTTTTTTTTGTTTGTACCTTGGATATACATCCATTAATTAATGAAATTATCTTCCTTAGAGAAAAACTAAAAAGGAAAGAATTTTGGTTCATGGTTTTCTGAGCTATATGATTCATCTGGCCGGAGTGAGATCGAGCTAGCTAGCTTTAATTACCGTCGTTCTGGGTTGTAAGCATTCTCTTTCTTAATTCTTATCATTTCTACTCCATGTGGACATTTAAACCGCATATTCCCAACAAAAATGCAACGAGAATGAAGTATAAGACATCATAATTTGCATCGGGGAGTCAATAAAGTTAAAGTGGGGAGGACTATACATATATATATATATAATTATTTAATTTCATCATCTCTCCATAGGAAAAATGGAAGAATATCAAAGGATTCAAAGTTATATTCAATACGAAATGAACACTTTGCAAAGAAGATGTTTACATGAGTTTGATGTATATATGTATAGAGGTAGCTTAATATAATCATTAGACGTTGCCTCCTCAGTTTAACAAATGAACGAACGACAAATATAAATTACAACCATATAATCATGAATGAACTAATCGTGTATTTCCTGTGTGAAATTCATAGCTAGCTAGCTAGGTCGATACGTCGGGGAAAATTGGTGCTCTACCAGGAAATTGCTGGCGATGGTGATGATGAGGATGTTAATCTGCAAAGGAGAATGAGAACATTAGTTAGATATTCGTCTGCAAAGAAGTATAACCAAACGTATCGTTTTAATATTTTGGAGAAGATATATCCAATCTATACCTGCATATCATAAAAGAGCAATTTTTCTCTTTGAAAAAAAAGCTTCCAGAAAATAAACAAATATATAAATAAAGGAATCAGAACAAAGTGATTGAGGGTAAAACCTACTCCAATATATCTTTCCAATAGGAGTCGTTTGTTTCATCATCCATGAGTTTGTCCCAAGCCTCAAAGATGGTGTAGGTACTAGCTGAATCGGTGAAGAACTGATTTGGGTCATTAATCTTGCTTTCCATTTGGTTAATATTGTAAGTACCATCATGAGGAGAGTCAGATAACGATTCAGGCACCGGATTCATGATCTCTATTTCATTCTCATATGATGAAGTACTGCTCAAGCTGCTGTTTTTTGCACCAAGAATTTCTGGGTTAAATCCATCTTCAAGTCCTGCCCATGAATTGTCAAAATCCTGAAAGTTGCTGCGTACCTCAGGGTTCGTCAGTCCAGGGTTCAAATTCTCCAGACCTGTTAGGAAGGGCTCCTTATTGTTGATTAGTGTGTTTGTCCCATTGAGAAGTCCTTCAAAAGGGTTAAGATTTCTGTTTCCGATGAACAAATCATGAGTGCTCTCCATATTCAGAAGCGGGCTAGTATTCATAAGCTGCAACATGTTTTGCAGTAATTGGATTTTGGCCAGGTGAGAGGCATCAGCCTGCAAATTAAGAGCACTGCCCCAAGGACTGATTAAATTTCCAAAGTTTGCAACACCGAGCAGCTGAGAAAGATTCACAAGGTGATTGAGATCAGTTCTTGGCTTGTGGGTGGTTGGGTCAATACCCATTGAAAGGAGCTTCTTCCTTAAATGAGTGTTCCAGTAGTTCTTGATCTCATTGTCAGTCCTCCCTGGAAGTTTGGTTGCAATCCTAGACCACCTGCAACAATTAACAATTATGTTGCAAAAGTTAGTACCAATACAAATCAAACTGTTATATGCAAAATACTAGATCAAGTTTCAATTCATTAAAAAGCATTAATGCATGCCAAAGGAAATTATACATACTTGTTTCCAATGACAGAATGAAGGTTAATGATCTTCCGCTCTTCATCTTCAGAGAACTTCCCTCTCTTAATATCAGGCCTCAGGTAATTTGTCCACCTTAATCTGCAACTCTTTCCGCACCTATTCAAGCCGGCAAGCTTGGGGAGCGTTCTCCAACTTCCATGGCCATGGCTGCTGATACAATCAATCAGCTTCTGATCTTCCTCGGGCGTCCATGGCCCTTTCTTCAAACCACTCTCATCATGACCACATGGGGATCGGCCCATTGTGCCAAGACACAACCAGAATGTGTGGAGAAATAGCTAGATTAGATTGAGATGGAGTTAATTAAAGGCAGAAAGCTGTAGTACTTCTGGAAATATATGGATGAAACATTCTGGTTTTATAGGGTGCGTGGGAGATATGGTTCAAATGGTGATGTCATTGATGCCATTCTTTCTTAGCTTCCAAAAACACGGCAATGAGGGAAGAAACCAACCTAGCTACCATTTTGGCATTTTTCAGCAAAGGAAAAAGAAGGTTCATTAACAAATGAATTGCACCAAACCAGGATTAGGTAGTGCAAGTGTCGTCTGATTAGATAGTATGCATGGTCTAAGTTTCTTAAAGCATATCTGTTTTAATTAAAAGCCACCAATTGGATTTCCATTTAGTTTCATCACCAATGATGCTATACTCGAACAAAAAGCGGATTAACATGATGCGATGGAATGTGCTACAGTAGGAAACATGTTTGACGTTCTTTGTTATTTGCCAAAGGTTGGAGACTATAATATATATATATATATACACACACACACGCACATATATATACACATATAAACATATATATTCATTTCTCCAAATCTTAGATGATGGTACTGTTAATTATTATCTGGCATAATTTTCTCAGATATTTTCATCTTTATCGGAATTATTGAGAAACTTAAAACGGATATTAAAAGGGTTCACAAGAAGGGTCAGATTGCCAAAACAGGCAAATGTTACACCATGCTTGCATGTCTTTCATGTTATATGTGGAAGTCAGGCATCTGTAAATTTTAACGATTACGTCGAAATTACTACGTAGTACCTGTCATACAATCGATTCGGGCTAGCTAGGTACTCCAAAAGAAGGATGAAACAGCATAGAAAATAATGAAATTGCAAACTAGTCTACGTGAGAGTACCTACAACAGATGTGACTTTTAATTTGGTCATATATATATATATATACCTGCAGTATGGTTTCCTACTGATTTAGCTAGAATATTTTGATGACAAACAGTGATCATTTTTTTTTAATTTTTTAAAAAGAGTCAGAGTCATATGTACAAGAGTGATTCCTCTCCAAATTTTATTGAAGAAGCCCTCACTTATAATGGAGAAAAACCGAGACTAAAACTTAACACTAAGGACTTACAAGAAAAATACCAAGAATATAAACCCGTAAAGCCCAAACGTCCAAAAAGAAAGATAACACCTTATTCCCAAGATCTATACAATGAATAATCAATCCCAAGCACTAAATAAAAAACCAAATAAGTCCAAAGAAAGACATTGTTCCATCTATACGAAAAATTCTGTCGCCAAACTTCCATGAGCAAAGTTCCGTCTATCCTCTTGAAACTACACACCGTCCCAGCAACGCAAGTGAGAAATATCCATTGTGCGCAGACTTGGCAAGCCACTATTATCCAAGCGATAAATTCCTCTAATTACAGGAGGTAACTCTGAGCTGTCATTCCAAGTCTGATTCATGCCAGAAGCTCCCAACCTTGCGAAGCCATCAGCCAACGAGTTACACTGCCTATAGACATGTCTGTATCTGTAGTTCAAGCCTGCACACATCTGCATCAACTCTTCCCAATAATCTTCTAAGTACCAAAGACCACATCGTTTTTTCTTCATCCACTCAATCACAATCTTAGAGTCCATCTCAATTTCTATATTTTGAATGCACAAAATTCTGCACAATTCTCTTGATTGTTTGTAAATCACTTTAAACAATCGTAAGAAATATGTCATGACAGCAAACTGATCATGTGGCATGTACAGTGAACATGGCAGTCATGAAATTATCTAGGAGGCAGCTTGCCAAGACTATCCGATTGCAAGGATCAATATATATTTTGAAGCAGTTGGCATGCAGACACATTTTTTTTTTTAGAAGAGGACGGAACTCCACGTTTATTGATTACCCTCACTTGTGGTGGAGGAAAACCGTAGTTACATAACCGACTCCTGGGGGTTATATATAATCCAAAACCCCGGCGTCAAGCTCAGATAACAAAAAGAACATACCATTCAAGAGAAAAACAAGCCTATGCGAAATCAAAAGAAAACCGATTTCGGGAATAACCTACAAGGGAAAAACAAGCCAAACACAGGAACAAATGTAAACCAAATCAGAAACGACATACCTGACACAGGCGTTACAGGACCCGCAGATGGGGTAGACCCAACTTATCAGTGCGAAGGAGACCTCTTAGCTAGATGGGCCAATAGTGATTGTCAGGCCAGTCTGAATTTATGCCCTTAGTCCCACACTTTGCCAAGAAATCTGCCACATCATTACTTTCACGAAATATTTGATTAACTGTATATTCCAACCTATTAAGAACATCTTGAAGTTCTTCCCAAAAATCTTTTAAATACCAGAGATGGCATTCCCTTTTGATGATCCAGTTAACCAACAATTGAGAATCTGTCTCAATTTGAATACGGTGGCAACCTAGAGAGTAACACCTTTGAACACCTTCCAACATACTTCTAAGTTCAGCAACATTATTAGTGCCCTGACCCAAGGGTATAGAATATGCCAAAAGTAATCTGCCATTATCATCACGAATAACACCCCCCGCACCTGAAGGACCAGGATTCCCAAGATTACTACCATCCGTATTAAGCTTAACCCAACCCTGGCAGGGCCGGGTCCAGGTTACCGCCCTAACCCTCCTAGGCTTGGGGGGCCGAACCTGGATCTCCAATCTTTTCAATATATCAATATCCTTGTTGGAGACAAAGGAAGCTTTCATGATTTGTTCCATGATATAGCGAATCCATAGTTTAGAGGTACGCCAAACTGACTGAGCCGTATATCCTTTGTCCTCATACCGAGCTTTACAATGACTCTTCCAAAGTTTCCAAGAGATAATAGAAGGAAGGAGACCAAAAATGATACGCACCTAAGAGGAGTTACCCGCATGACGAAACCAGAAATTAGTTTGATCATTCCAAGTGAGAAAAGATGCCATGTGGACCCCAATTTGAGTAGCCGCTAGACGCCAGACACGTCTAGCCAGATCCCCTGCACAAAGCACATGGTTCAAGTCCTCGGATTGACTTTCTTGGCAACAGTTACATGTAGAAGCCATCGAAACACCCACCAATTTTATCTTCTCATCCACACTCAGACAGTTATTGGTGGCCTTCTACATCATGATATAGATTTTTTTTGGAAAATTGGTGTGCCAAATCCACTAGGCCCAAGGTAACGGGGGAGCCCTAACCCTAATGCAGTCCCAGGCACTCTTAGTGATAAATTTACCCTCTTTATCCTTCAATCAAACTAGCACATCTTGCCCTTGTTTGCGTTTAGCCAAAAATTCATAAAGATCATTTGCCTTTTGGTGGCCCATAAGGGTATTCAAAAGAGGAATATCCCACCCGTTCTCAATGCAGCAGTCGTTTATCTTAAGCAAAGGATGAGCAGTCACAGGAAAATGGTCCTTGAGGGGGCCTCCAGTATCCCAATTGTTATACCAGAAAGATATGTTACCCTCTCTCACCACCCATTTGGAATTATTGAGGATCTCCGAGACACTATAGGCTATCGATTTCCAAAAAGGGGTCCCTTTTGATTGTTCCAGGAGGGATAAATGGTTAGCTTTAGCGTACTTACCCCTGAAAAAATTTGCCTAGAGAGAATTAATGCTCTTAATAATACTCCAAGCAAATTTCATGTGTAAGACTCTTTGAACCTCCCCAAAATTTCTAATCCCCAGGCTACCCTCTTCTGTAGGGGTGCATATGTGCTTCCAGGAAATCCATTTCTTGCGAAATTTTCTTTCAAACTCACCCCAGCATGCAGACACATACGCGCATGACTACCGATGTTACGATGTATACCCACGCAAGAAGACTACTTTTGTTTATGCATTTATTTTTTGGTTGATATTTATACCTCTATTTACAAGACGTACTATATAATAACCTTAACTCCAATGAGAATATAATATATAAATATATATTATGCATGTCTTTCAATCTCATGCATGTATTTAAAATTTTTTTGTTCTCTCGATATCTAGGGCTGAGCAGAAATCCGAAAATCCGACTCCGAATCCGGCTCCGCTCCGACTCCGACAAGTCGGAGTCGGAGTCGGATTTTTTTTCCTCTTAAAAGTCGGAGTCGGATTCGGATTCGGAGTCGATGCTGAACCGCCTCCGCCTCCGCTCCGATCTGACTCCGACACTCCGCCTCTGTCTCCGCCTCCGCCTCCGAATCCGCCTCCGAATCCGAATCCGACTTGATCATCCGACTCCGCCTCCGATTTTATACATATTTTATAAAAATATATATTTTTTTTCTATATATTAATCATTTAAATTTTATACAATTATATATTATATATTTAGTTAAACTCAATAATACACTAGTTAAATAATATATTTATACTATAATATATATAGACTAAATTGACTAATAATAGTTTAGTATATGACTGTAGGTAAATATCATACTATTACAAATTTACAATATTACTACCATGTAACACTAAATTACTAATTTATAAATATAATAACATGTAATACTAATGTATATATAATATACTATAAACACTAAGATGCATAATAACATCAACATGTAATACTATCCAATAACTAAAGTATTAGTTACTAATACTATATATATAAATCACTATAGTATTAGTATTAGTATAGTTATACTAATATTTAGACTAATACTACTATATAGTTATACTAAATTAAAATCACCATAACAAATACTAATTCATATAGTTATGCTAATCACTATAACTAATACTAATATTTATATTAATACTAATACTAATATAGACTATAGTTATAACTTATAGTATACCTATACTAAATCATTATAACTTGTACTAATATATTATATAGTTATACTATATCACTATAACTTATAGTCTTATACTAATATAGTTATACTAAATCACTATAACTATATTACTATATACTATATAGTATATAGTATTAATAATAACTAATAATAATATAACTACTAGTATAACTAATATCACTACTAGTATAACTAATACTAATACTATTAGTGTATGATGTATTACTAATATTTATATACATTAATATATATATCAAGTATAAGAGATTAGAGATTTAATATATATATATATATTAAATCACTAACATACTAATAGTATGATACTATAGTATTAGCAATTATACCATAAGATATAGTAATAGACTACTATTATATTATAGTAATACTATATTATATATAAAATAGGCCATAATGGTGTGGATTAGTAATAGTATAATTAGTATTAGTAATATTCATACATATTAAATTTTTTTTTTTGAATCTTCATTTCATATACTACTATATAGTATATAGTATTAATAATAACTAATACTAATATAACTATTACTATAACTAATATCACTACTACTATAACTAATACTAATACTAATATACTAATACTATTAGTGTATAATGTATTACTAATATTTATATATATTAATATATATATCAAGTATAAGAGATTAGAGATTTAATATATATATATACCTATTAAATCACTAACATACTAATAGTATGATAGTATAGTATTAGTAATTATACTATAAGATATAGTAATATATATACTATATTATATATAAAATAGGCCATAATGGTGTGGATTAGTAATAGTATAATTAGTATTAGTAATAGATTCAGTTGTTATAGTAATTAGTATTTAGTAAATTAGTTATTAACTTATTAGTATTATAGTATACTACAGTCTACTATACAGCGCCGTTTCAATTAGTAATAGACTATTAGTCTATTAGACTGAATTCACCGAAATATTGAATCACCATTTCACGGTTTCACCTCATGTCTTCTTTGAATTAGCTTTAGGGTTCCTGAATCCCAGATTCCCAACTTCTAGTTCTCGAGTTCCCCCAATCCCCCTGACCCTCTCGGCCTCTCCCATTTTAGAATCCCTCTCGCGCAGCCCCTCTCTCGCGCAGCCCTCCCCTCTCTCGCACAACCCCTCTCTCGCATAGCCACACTCTCGCGCAGCCCTCCCCTCTCTCGCACAGCCCCTCTCTCTCTCTGCGAAGTCCATAGTTATTCGAAATTCTCCCATTGCCTAGGTCCCTTCGTCACCGTCGATGGCCTCTTGAGGTGTACTGCAGCTGTCTGTTACACTCTCAATCATAGATTAGTCACTGCCTATTGAAGATTCGAAGTCGGTAATTACCCAAACTCATGTCTCTGTTCTTTAATCAAATATTTGAGGTTGCTAATGTTAATTTATTTCTATGGTTATTTCCAGATTTGGCTTTTGATAGTGCCCATTGGTTATTTCTATGGTTATTTCCAACAATCCGATTCCTCTCCGACTCCGCTCCGACAAGTCGGAGTCGGAGGCGGAGCGGAGCCTATACACTTCGGAGTCGGAGTCGGAGGTCGGATTCGACCTCCGACAAAGTCGGAGTCGGAGTCGGAGGCGGGGCTCTCCGACTCCGAAGTGGTCGGTGCTCAGCCCTATCGATATCGTTATCATATAATATTCTTGGAGAAATGGTCTTGCATGTGAGGATGATATGCATGTGAATATTCCATCATCCAATATCAATATTGTAAGTTAATTAATATCAGCTAATTAAATATGTAATTTATATATATATTCAGATGCATTAATTCAAGTCCTCATGATGCATGCACTCATCGTATATATTTGTAAACATTTTTGTCATTTTCTGATCTTGACATTATTTGAAATGGTAGATATACTTGTCTTCCTTATATCTGCATTCTCAATAAAAATATAGTAATCAACCATATATAAGATCAGTTTCTAACTGCTCTCTTAATTAACACGTTCCCATTACGTACCTTTTACCAAAATCTATTTTTTATCTTTTGGACGCCAGGCGGTCTTACCAATATAGCGAGCTAGGTTTAATTTGAGTTCTATATATGATCAAGTTCAAAGAACGTAACAGTAAAACATGTGAGAAAAATCAATGCCGGATATGTACAAAAATATAATTAAGTTTAAACGACATTATTAGGTTGTCAAACTATACCATGCAAAACTACCATGTAATTTGATGGTAAGTGCTGACTGCACGCACCCTCATGATCATTATTAATTAATATATATATATATAAGAATAAAAAATATTTATAAGGTATATATATATATACATACGCAGATCGAGGGTCAATTGTTGAAAAAGTTTCAATATAGATATCTACGTACAATATTAATCCAAATTGTGCGAATTGGCGTCGGGTACATGTACCAACAATTTAAGTACTGGTCAATTTCTATATGCTGCTCTCTATCTACTTCTAACAAAACCAACAATTTACCAAACGATAATTAGAATCATTGAAAGTACTACAAATAATATATGAACTTCAAATTAAAGTTGTCTACTCGAGAAAACATGAGCAAACCTGCTAATTATAATTGTCTTGGCACTGAAACTAAAACATATATTGTAGTACGTGATCATAGGCATTAATTAATAATTAGTTATCTGTTTTTTTTCTTTTTTTAATGGCAAATCATTTGCAAGTTGGAAGCACATGCATGCTGATGATCATCTCATGCATGATGGCGGTCGAGCTTTATGAGAAATATTATTTTTCATCTTAAATTTTATCATCGATCATGATGATCAATCAATATAATTCTAATTAATGTAACGTTGTATTTAAAGTAATGACTTGTATATATTTGTTTTAGTACGTAGTTCTTGATATAATTAGAAGTTAATTACATCGGCATAAATGCTTCATATAAGTGAGTGTGACGTCTAAAAATAATAAAGAAGAATTACGTTAATCTTGCTTATTGAAAACACATAATGTGCATGAGAAATCAGGGTTCTATTAATTTGCATGTTTTCTTGATTTCAAAGGCATAATATTACTCGAAGCCACGTGAGAAAATTTGTTCGCATCCCTCTAATGGCACTGTACGCATAAAGTAAACTTTTTAATTACTTTGACCAAACACAAATAAAAATAAAAACTCAGGCATATTTTGACAAATCCTAAAATCTTTGACATTTCCACGCGAGGATCTAAGTTGGGTTTGACCTCCTTGTACGTAGTTAGCTCTAGGTTTTTCATCGACTCAGCACTCTTCAAAGAGAGTGACATCATTCGCCAGCACACGTCAAAAGGGCCACCTGACGAAGACAATAACATATGGACAGAGGGGTTTTCAACTTTCTTACCTCATTGGCTTCATTGACATGCCTAATACAAAACACTTTGTATAAACAAATATTAATACATAAAAAGCATGGTTTAATTGTGAAGACCCAAGGAATTATTACCCATTTGACCATAATTGCCATGAAGTTTCTGATGAGTTGGCTTTGCTTATCAAACTTGGTTTCCTTGCATCATGATCATGTTCTTCGACTGCTATGACCATATATAGATTTTGACCATTTTTTTTAATCATGTTTTTTTTTTCGATGATAACAAGAAAGTAGGAGAAAGAAACAACTGATCATTCAAATATTCTTATCCCTTTGACATCCGAGAAAGTTCCCAAAAGTAAATTATATTGTTCTAAAAGAGGAAGTGTCTGGTATGGCCTACTACTTGAATTTACAACAGCTCTTCGATCTATCTAATTGTTTCTAACGGTATGACCTAGAAAAATTATCATGTTACTTGGGAAAGTTAGCAAAAGACAGCATCTTTTTTCCTGCGGTATATAGGTTTTGACAGCTGTTTATAGTTCCTTCAATTATATTTATAAATCATAAACATGAACTTTTGATATAATAATAAGTGGCCGAGAAAAAAAAAAAAAAAAGTGAATCAGATCTTGCTACTATTTTCCAACCAAACTGTCTTGTGCAAGCTTTTAAAGCTGTTTGGTTGCCATTAAACTCATTGGCTATTGTGCAAAACACACACACACACCAACGATGAACAAACTAAAGTAAAAGCAAGCACGAATAAGCACACAACTAAAGGTGTAAGTTTAAATTGGGAAACTGAAAAACCGGATCAGATCAAACCCGTTGATCTGGTTTTGAACTAGTCCGGTCCGGGATCGGTTCCTATATTATGAAAACTGGCTGAAGCCGGTCTAGTCTCAGTTTCATAGTTTCCGAGACCAGACCGGACTGGTTGGAAAAAAAATATAAAAATTAATTTTATATATTACACAAAATATTATATATATAAGTTTTATATATAATATATAATTATATATCATATATGAAATAATTTCATATTATAATTTATAAATTATAACATAAAATGTTAATCTTAAATATGAACATTTGTAATTTGTTTGATCATATGTTATTAATATAATTATATATAAGATAATGTTATTATAATTTACAAAATAAAAGTTTAATTTTAAAGATGAAAATTTAATTGATCATATGCTTTAAACATAAAATATATATATTAAATTATTAATGACTTTTTATCATAAGAAGTAACACTTTATTATATGTTTTTTACATTTTAAAAAAACAAGAAAATCGGACCGGATCGGACTTGTTACACCTCTACATACGACACACAATATACGTGGTTTGGCAATTTGCCTACATCTACAGAGTTGCAGAAATCTTATTAATTAGAAGAGATTACAATCACTCAATCTCAACTCACACTCTCTAGGACCTTTTTGCTCTCTCACACAATGTGCACTCACTTGACAATTGTTCTCTTAAAATATGCTGAAAGTCGTACAAAACAAGTCAAATATAACATATTTATAATAAACGGTACTGAAAATCCTAATCTGGCAAAAAATACATTCTTCACTTGAGCGGCATGTCGAGCACCCATCGAGCAGATAACCAATCAACATTGGTTTGAGTGGGGTGTCGAGCGGGGCTTGAGCGAACACTAGGGTTTGTGTTTTGCTCGAGCCCACTGTCGAGTGCACCTTGAACGAACTCACGGGTTGAGTTTCGTTTGCGCCCACTGTCGAGCGCATGTCAAGCAAACTTACGGGTTGAGTTTCGCTTGAGCCCACTGTCGAGCGCATGTTGAGCGAACTGATTGTTTCTTAATGTTTTGCTCACAGACCAGTCTCCACATGCAACCCAACAATCTCCCACTTGGAGATTGGGCCTCCACATGCCAGCCACTATTTCCAACCAACCCCTATCATCTCTACAGCTCACAACTCCCGTCTTCAAGCCAGAAAACGAACAACCCGACTTCAGTTCCCCCACATACATCGCCCTTAATCATCACATCAACTGGGTGATTCACAGCTCTCACTGAACTAGGAGTATACAATCTCAAACCGATTTTGGCAACCTCAGCCAACTTTTTCAGGCTTTCATGAGGAATGACAAAGCTAACTCCCTTTGGCTTCCTCACATATTTCGTGCGATCAAATCTGCCTTTTTGCACTATTATAATTTCCTGCACATCACTCGAACCTGATGTTAAATACAAAAAGTTAAATCTCTTATCATGCGCTAAGACTAGCGCACCCTTAGTGATTTTCCAAACTCCTACAGAGAACGCTATTGCATAACAGCTGTCATCAAGCTGTCCCAGAGAGATCAGATTCTTCTTCAAATTTGGAACGTGTCTGACTTGTTGTAAAGTTCACACGCCTCTTTTGGGAAGCATGATGTGCACATCACCCATTTCCACATCTAGTGCCTCTCTGTCAGCCGCATACATTTTCCCAAAATCATCAACAACATAATTCTGCATGATTTCTCAATGTGAGGTGCTATGGAACGAAGACCTTGAATCCAACACCCAATCATCAATCGGACTATGCACTGTAAGAAGTAAGGCATCATGAACTTCTTCTGCCAATACATTCACCGCATCATCCTCAGCACTTTCTTAATTCTTTTTCTTAATGTGGCCCCGCTTCCCATAACTCCAGCACGTGATCTGCTGCCTAGATCTTGTCTTGCTATTTTCCTGCTCTTGGAGCTTGACTTGTCAAGTCTTTTGCCCTGATTGTTAACATTCAGGGTCGATTCTGAACCCGAGAACTCACCTGAGTTTCTTCTACGTACCTCTTCAGCAAGGACCATGTCACGTATGTCGTCGTAGTTGAGTTTCATCTTGTTGGCTGAACTACTCACAGCTATTCTCATGGCCTCCCAACTATTTGGCAAAGATGCTAACAGAATCAATGCTTTGATCTCATCATCATACTCAATCTCTACAAAAGATAGTTGATTTGTGATCGTATTGAATTCATTTAAGTGTTAGGCCACAGATATACCTTCTAACATTTTCATATTAAACAATTTCTTCATCAAGTGTACTTTGTTATTCACTGACGACTTTTCATACATACCTAACAAAGTCGCCATGAGATCCGCTGTGATTTTCTCCTTATTGACATTGTGTGCCACTGTTTAGACAAGGTCAGCCGAACAATTCCCATAACCTGTCGATCTAACATGGTCCACTCAACATCATCCATGCTCTTCGACTTATTTCCCAACAGTGGAAGGTGGAGCCTCTTCCCATAGAGATAATCCTCAATCTGCATTTTCCAATATCCAAAATCAGTATCGTCAAACTTCTCGATCACGGGTGCTTTCACTTTATCTCCTACTATCATTCTCCTTCAGATTCGACCTTGACTCTTGTTACTAGTTGTTGTGCAAAATACACACATCAATGATGATAAACTAAAGTAAAAGTAAGCACGATGAAGCACACGACATACAATATATGTGGTTCGGTAAATTGCTTATGTCTACAAAGCTGCAGAAATCTTATTAATTTTAGCAGATCACAATCACTCAATCTCAACTGACACTCTCTAGGGCTTTTTGCTCTCACACACAATATGTACTCACTTGACAATTGTTTTATTTTAAAATATACTGAAATTCGTACAAAATTAGTCAAATATAACATATTTATAGTAGATGGTGCTCGAAACCCAAATCTGGCAAAAAATGTTCTTCGCTTGAAAAGCGTGTCGAGTGCTGAGCGAACAACCAATCAACATTAGCTCGAGCGAACACTAGGGTTTGTGTCTTACTCGAACTCATTATAGAGTGCATGTCGAGCGAACTCAAGGGTTGAGCTTCACTCGAGCCCACTGTCGAACGTATGTTGAGCGAACTCATGGGTTGAGTTTCGCTCAAACCACTGTTGAACGCATGTCCACATACACCCTAACATTGGCAACAAATTATATCTGGTTTAATATACTTATTTTTAACTTTCTGAATTTCGTATTTAATATTCTGTTTAGAATTATAGTCCATCTAATACCTAATTGCTGAAATTGTTGAGAAAAAAATATTCTCCAGTAGTAAAATATTTGTTAGACATGTATTTTCCTTGTTTAGAAATGAGCGAAAGAAAAAAGGAAAGTTGGTAAAAGTTTTGTCAATAATATATATAAACAAGCTGATGTGAAGAATTAAATTTAATAATCTATATTTGTCTTAATACTTTCTCTTGACATGTGGGCCAAACTCCATTTTAATAAGTGAGCCCAAAGCGTGAAATATTTAATTAGTGGAGTGAAGTGTTGAGTCAAAATTCGAACTCAGGATCTTTATTATAATATTATGTAAAATCACTTCGTCTTAAAAGTTTAAACTGATGGAAATGTAGATTTAATCATTTATATTTATTTTAATATTTATCTTAACAAAGACCATGATTGAGGTTTTGGTTTGTATGAGTAGTCCAATTCAGCATTGTATGCTATTTTCCCATTCTGACCACTATTCCTGTCAATTGAACAAAACCGTACCTGCAGCTTGAACTGATCCTGGTTTCAGAACTTCCATAGCAGTCCATTTGGTAAAATCCCATCATGAAAATCGTAAGTACTTGTTCAGAAGCCTTTAACAACAGCATTGGCAAGTTATACCTGTCAATTTTCTCAATAAACATAAAGTATAATGTAAGATGTAACAATTCTTGTACATGTTAAAGTGTCAAATTCTCATGTCTAGTGCTTCACTTTGAGGAAATCTAAACAAAGGTATACAGATAAATTGAGGAGCAATCACTGAGGGGGCAAATGACAGTATACTTTTACACCATGGTCCAACCTGTATTGTCATTTTTTTCATATAGCAATAATCAATCAGACCTTATATGTTTATTTTAAAAAGTACAAAAAAAAAAAAAAAAAAAAAAACGAGTGCAGTAGTGATCGAAGCAAGCACCCTGCATCAATCAGTTCCAGTTTTGTTACTATTGCTGTTGCTGTTGCTGAATGTTGATCAACTTATAGTATGCTCCATTCTTGTTCTCTATAAGTGATGAATGAGTCCCTTGTTCTATGATCTTCCCATCATGTAAAACTGATATTTGGTCTGCATTTTTTATTGTTGACAGCCTATGTGCTACCACAACTGTTGTCCTGTTCTTCATCAATCTGTCTAGAGCTTGTTGCACCACACGCTCTGACTCCACATCTAAAGCACTAGTGGCTTCATCTAATAACAAGATTTCTGGGTTCTTGAGAATGGCTCGGGCAATGGCTACCCTTTGTCTCTGACCACCAGACAGTTGCACTCCGCGTTCACCCACTTTAGTAGAGTAGCCTTCAGGAAGCGAACTGACAAAGGTATGAGCATTAGCAAGCTTTGTTGCTTCAATTACTTCAGCTTCAGAGGCTCCTTCTTTTCCGTAAAGAATGTTCTCGTATATTGATGTGGCAAAAAGAGCTGGTTCTTGTTGGACTAGACCAATGTGTCTCCTAAGTGATTTGATCTTGAGCTTCTTGATGTCTTTCCCTGTGAGAATTTGATGAATGCCTGTTAGACCAACCTAGCAAAAAAATGTAAATAGAAAATCCCCAGAGAAGGTACCACAGGGAATCTATGCACAAAGCAAAATAAAACATGACATTTAAGTCTCAATCAAAACCCAAAGAATACACCTACAAAATTGGAAGAAAGTAAACCATGATACTGTAAAAAACCTGTTTTATAAATATTCATATTTTGAATTCTGTTTTAGATTTTGTTTTTGACATTCTGCTTAGGAAAGAACCTCTCAAAGAGAATTATATTGGCAAAACATGCAGCATGTTCCTCAATGCACAGACTTCCAGTTTTCTGCCTCTATATATATATATATATATATTGCTAGATATTCCTAGAAACTTACCATCTATCATAACTCTCCCAGCAGTTGGATCGTAAAATCGCAGTATAAGGGAGATGACAGAGCTTTTACCAGAACCACTTTGCCCTACCAGTGCCATACTCTTCCCCGAACGAACTCTTAGATTAAAGTCCTTAAAAATGAGAACTTCTGTTCTTGATGGGTAACTGAATTGGACGCCCCTGAACTCAATTGTTCCCTCCACTGTCATCAGCTCTTCTCCAACATCCCCCAGTACCTCTGTCTTTCTGTCCATCAGTTCAAAGACTGATGCCACCATTTGGTTCCCCTTCAAGAGATCTGGGGCCATAGCCAATGTCTCACCCATGGCTAATGCCGTTACTATCAGAACGAAGAATGCTTTCATGACAGATTTGAAGCTAGCAAGCCCCTTCCCCATCAAAACAGAGCCGTACCTAAACAAAGTCAAACAAGACTAAACACTGAATCCAATTTAAGGTCTGCAACCAAGCCATACAGAGCAAGGCAATAAAAAGAAATTGTATTTATTCTACTATAACCTATATGGCCATTTAACAACAAACTTGCATTTCTTCTTTCTTGGTGTATTTTTAGGCATTCTGAGCAATTAATATCATTCAAGGTCTCGTTGGACACCTTAAAATTAAATAGCTCGCATACATGATATAAAATAATGTCAGATAACAAACTTAGCAAGGTTCTTTTTCCAACCTACATATTTTGTGGCAAAGGTGGAAAAGAATGAGGCTAAAGCCGCATACCATAATGCCAGGCCATAGGATGAGAAGATGAAAAACTGGCATATCCCATAGAATATGCCAGCAATCTGGCCACGAACAAATGAACGTCTAGAAGGCTCAACGAGTTCACGAGCATATAGGTCAAGGATCTTCTCCTCAGCACAAAATGCAGCAACAGTTCGGACGTTACTCACAGCCTCTGCAGCCAGCATGTTAGCTTTAAGATAGGCTTTGCTCAAGTTGCCACCATAGCCTTTCATGAAAATTTTCTGGAACAACAGGTAAAACGTTTCTAAGAATGCTTTACATATACTAAACATTGATTGAAATGAAGAAATAACAAATAGGAAACCTCGCTGATGTGACCACTAATGATCAATGGGTATGTGGCAATGACAACAAGTGTGATCCTCCAGTTCAACATGAAGGAAATGATAAATGAGGCAACAATCAATCCTACATTCTGTAAAAGAATTGAACTGCGATCAACAACTATGGTTCGTAACAGAGTAGCATCACTTTCTAGACGCGATGAGAGCATAGAACTTGTGTTGTTCGTGTCATCAAACCATCCAATCTCATTCCTCAAAATGGCTGCAATTGGATATCAGAGGAAAGTTAAATACAAGTGGGTGAAAACCAATTCTAAATTCTAATGAAACAAATTAAGCAGTACATATAGAGCAAAAAAAACTTGATGATTCCATTGTGTGAGTTTAAAAGAAACAAATATATGGATTCATTATTGAAAAACAACTGATGACCCTTGGAATCAAAGAACCTAAGATGCCGTCGTTAGCCTTGAAAAGATCCTATAAATGCAGTCACTGGAAGGACACAATAAATGAATCCACTTATACTATGTAAGAAAGACAAATAAATTCAACAAAGATGATCTTTTCAAGTCCGGGCGTTTTCTTTAATCAAATAGTCCCACTGTTAACCTAATCGACCATGTGAAAGAAGGGGTAACAGTAGTGTGATCAAAACTTACATGAAAACATCATCTCGCGCACACGAAGAGTGAGTCGCTCTCCCATGATTCCGAAAGACAGATGCTCAATTGCATGAACAATGACTGTTATAAATGCAGCCCCACAGAATAACAGCGCAATCTTCTTGACCTCATGACGTGTTGTGTCCCAATCCATGTAAAATGAAACTAGTGCTTGAGACACTCCAAGAGCGAAAAGGGGCATCTGAGCTCCAGCAATAAACGCGCAAAAGGTACCAACTGCCCCATAAACCCAGTCTGGACCAATCATCGAATACAGCCTTTTCGTGGAAACCCTTTTCGACTTCACAGCCTCCCCTCCATCAGCACCAATACGGCTGACAGATTCTTTATCAGAACGAAAACTAGCACCAAAACTTGCTGTGGTGCGGGATAGTTCCCGTGAGAACCTCAAGCTACAAATGAATTTATTGCAAAGGGTGTCATTGACAGGTTCAAAAATTCTACATCAAGAATAAAATACAAAAAAAAATGGCCTCAACAGGTATAATATCTGTTCATATAATTTTTCCATTTTCATCTATAATTTTGAGGTTACATGTGTAGCGTTCGTTACGAAAAAACTTGTGGGAAAGACTCGAGAGACAGGACCACTAAACCACCGGCTTCGACCGTGAAAACTTGTGTGAAATATGGTGGGTGGTATCATTACTCTCGTCTAAGCTACCTTATTTATGGCGATTGGGGTTCTACAATTTTAAGGTGAGAGACACAGTTTCCAAAGCACAATGGGAGTGTATGAAGTACCTTGGTGGGCGTCCAATTGAGGGGTAGCGTTGCATGGCACCTGACTCTTGGAGTTGAACAAGTGATGCATAGGCACCGTTTGGGTTTGAAATCAACTCTTCATGATTCCCAGTTTCTATTACCTCTCCTTCTTGTACGACTGCGATCAGATCTGCATTTCTAATGGTAGAAAGCCGATGGGCCACCACTACAGTTGTTCGTCCGACCATGACACGATCAAGTGCCTCCTGTACACTCTTCTCAGACTCAGCGTCCAGGGCACTCGTTGCTTCGTCCAGTAAAAGGATGGATGGGTTCTTCAGTATTGCTCGGGATATTGCAATCCTTTGCTTTTGCCCACCTGAAAGTTGTATTCCTCTCTCCCCAACCTGCAACAAAGGCTCTCAATTACTTTTCCTTGCAATGTATTTTCTGTAAGTGATTATTTCAGCCTTCAACAGTTCCATAATGTAAATATCAAGGAGAGAATGGCTACTCAAATCCTTGAGATTTCTTACTTTCCTGCACTCTGTCCCTTAAAATTCCACTCGTAAAGGTTATTACCTTTTTGCTTTATTCGTATTCATTTCATCGAATTACAAACACTATGATCCTTCTTGAACTATAAAAGTCCAAAAGTAATTCTACTAGTATTTTTTTTCCATTTTCGCGCTTCTACTTGGAATGAAGTAGAATTCTTTTGAATGAGTAGTCAAGTACATGAAGAACAATCCAGAGCAATTGACTATCATATGGCACAAAAATAACATAATAATACCTCTTTTTTTTAGCATTTGATTCAGCAATTATATGTCGATATAATTATTAGCTTATATATTTTTTGGATTCCAATAATGTATTTTAGGTTTGTCCTGATCCCGTCTCTACCATTTTTGTTAAGCAACACAAGTGAAAAATTATTGTGTTTGTAAAATCGTCATTTGTCTCAAAAGTTTAAACTGATAAGAAGAGGTAGGCTAGATTCTACCTTAATAAGTGGGTCCAAAACGTGAAATCTTTAATTAAATTGGTTGAAATGTAGAGTCAGGATTCGAACTCAAGATATCTACTATAATACTATATAAAATCACTAAAAATTTAATCAATAATAAAAAGTAGATTTAATAGTTTATATTTTATTTTAGCAGTGTTCAAGTATCCCTTAGTTCTCAACAGTAATGAAACAAAGTGAATACCTGAGTCTCAAATCTGTCGGGCAGGTTGTTTATAAAAGAGAGGGCCTCAGAAAGTTTAGCTGCACGCGTGATCTCTTCAAGAGTGGCATCATCCTTTCCATAGAGTATGTTCTCCCTAATGCTTGTAGCAAAAAGTGCAGGCTCCTGATTTACCAAGCCAATTTGCTGCCTCAACCACTTGAGGTCTAGGCCTCTGATATCATGCCCGTCTAAAAGTATCTCCCCAGAAAGGGGCTCATAGAACCTTTCGATCAAAGATATTACTGTGCTCTTTCCAGACCCACTTCCTCCCACAAGGGCTAAAATCTTTCCAGGAGGGATGTCCAGGCACAGATTATTGAAGATAACTACATCTTGACGAGATGGGTAGCTAAAAGACACATTCTTAAACTGAATGTGGCCCTCTAGTCTGCCCAGTTTCTGCCCTGTCGTGGAGCTGGTTTTGCTCATCGTGTCCCTCTCTATCATCTCAAATATGGGATAGGCTGCCGTCTTAGCTCGGACAAAAGCAGTGATGTCTGGTGCTGCCAGCCCCAGTGACCTGAGCAACAAAGTATATGATGTGTTTGTTGTTGTTTCGTGTAATTTGAAGGAAAACTTGGATAAGAAGCCAAAATGATTAGCATATATACAAGCAACCAACAAGTTCTAATTACTTTGGAGAAATACTTTTTTTCAAAAGTACTTTCTGCACTGAAGTGGAATCGGTAGGAATTCAGTGTCCATGGAAGATCGTGTTAGAGATCTCAAGCACTCATTGAAATGCGGGGTAAGATAAATGAAGAATTTGATGAAAAAGTTCCTCTAGTTAAATTGGAATCTGATGGGAATAAGAAACTCAATGCAGCTGATCAAAATGCCATGTGGAAAAAAAATGGAATAGTCCAAATTACAGGGAAAGCAAGTAAAGCAAGAAAAAGGAAGTACTTACAGGCCAGATATAACAACATTGAGCATGGTGGTAAAGGATTCCCCACCATTCGCGATTTTCTTGTGAACAATAATGCTAGTGAACCAAACAAGCAATGCCCATGACAGGAAAAGGACGCAGTGCATAGAGCCTAGTCCTAGCCCTTTGGCTAATCCTGTTTTTCTCCCATAGTTATATGTATTCGTGAGAGCAGTCAAATAAGATCTCACTGCTTTCTCTTCTCCTGCAAATGCTTGGACTGTTCTAACATTTCCAATCACCTGGGAGTCGCCCAACATTGCCAATTATCAGCTTTTTGGTGGGTTTTACTATTTTTATGATTAGCTTTGATGGTTTTACAGATAATATGATCATGAAAGAGTGACTGAAAACTGACCTCTTCAGCAATCTCACCCGCCTTGACATAGGATTTTCGAACTCTGGCAATGAGACCAGTTGCCACCCAAGCATAGAGGCCACCAGCAACAGCAATTAAAGGGACTATAGACAGTGTTACCAGAGAGATTTGCCAGACCTTAACAAACCCAATGATGAAGCCTGCTATAAACCTGCTAACGTAGTGTATGAAGTTCCCCACCTGCACCACCCATAAATATTTGAGTTTCAAACATGTGAACAGACTGTAAAAATGTAAAATTTCAAACAAAAAAAAACAAAAAAAAATTGCACGACAGTAAGACAATAAGGGAATTTATAGTGTAACACTCTTTTGCTGTGGAATGTAAAACACTTCAAACAACAGTGATTGCAATGAGTACAGGCTTCACTGGCATGGGTTGGCGCCGCAATAAATATGGATCTGATTTAAAGCCTTTCTGTCCACCTAACATTAATTCTATTGTCACAACAATGCAATGAAAAACAAAATAAAAAGTAAAAAGTGGAACCTAGTTAACGTTTGATCTTGGGTTTTCTTGACAAATCAACATAGCAAGTACTAAGAAAATGGTTGTTCATGTTGAGACAGCTTATGTAACGATCCAAAATATTATGGAAGCTGCTAGCCATTGTTTTTATCTATTACAAAGAAGGCCGTAAGTACTTCATGTAGTGGTTGAAACGCTACAGGACTCTTTTACTGTAAAATATAGTAACATAGCTGCAAGAATATGCTAACGGAAGGACCAAGCTTTGGAATTCTCCGACAGTGTGATTGAGTCGCTAGATGCTTCGACATGCAAGGTTCAAGCGCTAAGACAAATGGAAAAGAAATGGTCGAAATCGATCAGAGATCGATAGTTGTGGATCAGCACGAGGTTATAATACATGCAGCGTAGGTGTTAGAGTGGTGCATGGATGACATAGACACACATGCAGGGGCCATGCACGTGCCGGAATGGAGCAGGCCGGATAAAGGGTTCATGTGGCAAATCAATTACTAGCTGTGTTTTCCCATAAACTATTGTTTCGATATTGGGAAGAAAAATCGAATTAATATTCCCTAAATACATGAATATTGTAAAAGTATAATTTTATTTTTCAACTGGCTGGCTCAAGACCAATTGCGTACTGAGGTGATCATCATCATCATCATTAATTAGTAGCTGGAGCAATTCAAATCATGATCAGGAACGTCAAAATTGTACTACACAAATTGTAATTGAAAGATGATCTTGATCATCTACTTTCCTGATCATCATGTTCATATATCTGAAAAATGTTAAAAAATATAGTTACCATTCGAAAACATTTAATTAGCTAGCAAACAAGCTCATGTGAAAAATGTATAACCCTCCTGCATGCAGAGACTGGCAGCAGACTGCAAATTAGACTGAAGTCATGGGATTAATCTAGCTAAAAGAAAAGAAATTGCTACAGATATAAAGAAATCATTACATAAAAATAAACTTAAAAATTGACGTAATTTTATGAGAATCTAACTAAAAAATAGGGAATTGCTACAAAAATAAAGAAATCATTTCATAAAAGTACGTAGTTTTATAAAATCTGTTAGATCAATTTTATAATAAAAATAACTTTACAATATGAAGTACCACATCTATATTAATTTATAAATTTATTTTTCTGTGATCCACATTCCACACGCGTGACTAAAATATTTTCCTAAAAGAAATGGAAGAAGAATATCCGTGCATGTTACCGATCTAGCATTTATTCAATTTTTTATTTTCCTAGCTTCCAGTTGGCAAAAGAGTTGAATTTTGAACAAAACCCTAGCGAGTGCGGCATGCACAGCGAGCTAACCCCAACCGACTTATAAATGCGATTAATGCATTTACTGCACATTGGTCTCGTGCAGAGACATAAAATTATTGTCAGAACCATGGTCTAAAAATTAACCCACCAGAGACATACTTCTCATCTCGAAACCAGTGCTATATAATATATATATATATATATATAATATACTGGAATAATTACCTGTATTTCTATCGTCCATTGATAAAACTATTCGAATTTAAAAAATGACTCTACGAAAGCGAGATTATTATTTTAAATCAATTTTATAATATTTGTTTGGACAAGTAAATAGATCATGTAAAATAAATTCGGTAGTCTAAAGGTTGACCTACCACATTTATATAGGAAGCAGTGAATTAAATAATCAAGGTCGTACCACGTGTATGATAATTAATATGATCAAGAAGTACCACGTACTAATCAATATAATATAACTCCTACATTTTCTAGTACACATGAAGATCATCTCTCATAATTAATGAAAATTTTCCTCTTAATTAATTAATTAATTAAGAGTAATGTCACGTATACTTATACTTTTTCTTTGAAATTTAAAATTTAAATTTTAAATTTTATAATTTTTAACGTATCAATAACTGATAAGTGGAGAAGTAAATTTTTTATCATTACGTTTAGCATTTTTCATTTAATTAATATATATTGTGACTCAGATCAAATATATAAAGGCCAACCAGGCTGATCAGTAGTCTTGATATAAACAATTACGAGGCCAGCTTATTAAATGATCAAACTACAGTAGCCAGAAAATTACAAATCACATGCATGAATGCGTACCTTCTCAGAAAGAGCATCCTGAACAATGATAATGTCACTTGTAATTGCGGCAATGACCTCACCGGTGGATGATTCAGTGTCAAAGACACTAATGTCTTGATTTAGCATGGATCTCAAATATGCCATTCTCATCTTCGCCGCTTGCCTTTCCCCAGTATGCATCCAACAAGCAACCTCTATAATTTACATGATCCATCATTATATATTAATCATAGTTAATTAATAATAATTAATGTACTATATATATGTATGTGATCATCAAATATTGCTTGATTTGAACATGTGTGGAGGAAGAAGAATGAAGTACTATTAATTAGCTGATCATGATCATATATACCTGTCCATGAGGAAAACAATATAACTATACTGAGATACACAAAATCCAGTGCATACTGCACAAAAAAAATATATAGATATCATGAGTAATGATCTGCTGTAGTACTGATCCTCCATATTACAGGGAATTGAAAGCTCAGAGATACTATTTGAAATGCCAAACAGGGTTTCCACTAGCAATTAAGGAAATCCCATATGGAGATCATAATTAATTAGCACATAAAATGCCCAAAATAATATTGCATGCAAACTCAGATAATAGTACTTGAAAACCTAGCTGCTGGCTAGATAGCTGGCATATTACGTACCTTGGCAACTTTATGGGAAGCTTCTTTGGGGAAGAGATAAGCCATTCCAATAATATTTATCAACTTCCCGAAGAAAATAAAGAATACAGGTACCGAAGCTCCATGAACACATGCACCAAATGATCCGATTGCCATCAAAATATAATCATAAAAGTCTGCAAATGTAAATAGTTTTAGCATTGGAACCGACTGCTGCTGCTTTTCTTGATCTTCTTTCTTCTTCTTCCTTTTCTTCATGTCAGTGAGTACATCGTTTTTGCCAGAAAATGAACCCGGATCGTCTGTCATATTTTTGGCCCCAAAAAGTGACTAAGAACAAAGGTTTTGAAAGAAAAGAGTGAGTAAAGAATGTTTAGGCCGAACTATGAAGAGTTAGTGTTAAGTTTGAAGAAGAGAAGCCATGGCAGGGAGTGAAATCGTAGGGGAGAGGATAATAATATGAGGAAGATAGGGTGGTGGGGGGTTGGGTAGAACATTAAATAGCAGAAAAACGAAGTAAGAGGTCGAAGAAAGCAGTTGACAGATCATGTGCCATTAAGTCACCCCAAGAAAAAACAATAGGAAAAAGGGAGATCGAACAGAATGGTAGCTAGCTAGCAGCTCGACATTAAATGTGTGCTATACAAATAGAGAAATTAAGATGGATAGAGTAAAACAAATCTGGTTGAGTACTGTGTGAGAGGTTATCTTAAGATTTTAAGTTAGGCCGTGATTGGTTGTTCTAATCAAATTTAACTTATCTCAAATCAATTATTGGTATGATATACTATTTTTTCAATTTTTTATATAAAAAAAGTGAACTTCATCTCAATCTATTTCATCATACATCTCAATCTAAAAAATTAAATCTATCTCAATAAATCTATAAAATATTACTATTAAGTGATTCACAACTTAATTCAGCTCAATATTAAAAAATTATTCACAAAATAACTCTTTCCCGCACGAAATTAGCCAGAAAATGGGAGTGTATATATTCACGTGACGGCCTTTTAAAATGCACTGTGGCCGAGGGTTGCATATATAGCGTAAAATCACTATTTATCTAAGCAAATTTAATTACTTTAATTAATTGTATTATATTTTAATACTCACTCTCATATATGGATCAATCTGCCTCTCAATAAATGAATCCAACACATAAAATATTCAATTAGATAGAATAGTACATATAGTGAAAGCAAAATTCTATACATCATATATACTACTATCTTATTTTTATCTTATTAAAAATAATGTAACATATTTATTATTATTAAATAATTATTTATTACATAATATTTTTTTTATCATGATGCTTAATCCATACGAAATTATACCACTTGTCATAAAAGATTAACAGATCGTGCCGGCCATTATCATCATGTCTCGGCCGGTGAGCTGCGTTTTTTATCTCTTGGTCACAATCTAGAGAGAGAGAGAGAGAGAGAGAGAGAGAGAGAGAGATCATTAATTGAAGAGTGGACCCCCATGAATGGTACTGTATGATATTATTTGAGATAATTTGGTTGCATTCGTAAAAAATGAAACGACTTGGAGCATATTCATTGATTGCGTGTATACAATATGTAAACGATATTGAAAAACCTATGCAATAATTTGGAGCTTATCTAAAAGGAAAAAAACTGCAGATATACATTGTTAAGGAATAATAAACAGCGTTTGACTTCCTGAGGACTTTAACGACAGCTGGAAAGTAGATCGATCCACGACACCTGATAAATGTCTGCTAGTATGGCTAATATTCTTAAGAGCATCTTTTAAATTAGGTTAAATATCAATAAAATAGTTTGTATTGAAATAGTTAAAATAATTACGATCAAAATTTCTTTTAAATTTAAAAATATACTGTTCATCTTTAAAAGAATTATTTTATTCTAAAAATATACACCAACTGCATATACAAGCAAGAGGTTAGATTGAGGAACATGTACATTTTTTTGTATATGAAAAACTAATATATTGCACAAGCAAAAAACTATTAAAATTAATATACAAGCAGTTCGGAGGTAAGGTTTCTGTACATGTGTAGTAGGAACATGAACATTTTTGTGCAATATATAATATATATACAAGCAGAAGGGTTAGGAGCTAGGAGCCTAACCAACTGCACATTTTTCATGTACATATACATTTTTTTGTATATATATTAGTTAGCAAGCAGGAGGTGAGGTTCTTGCATATTTTTTGTAGATGAAAAATAATAGGTCGAGAAAAAATAGTAGTTGGAAAACAAATAATTTAAGTGAAAATTAAATTATTAATTAATATATAGTTAGTGTAGTTTATTTATTTATTTATTTATTTTTTTTTTGAAAGAAGAAGAAAAACTCTTGATTGATCAAAGTATCTCAAATGAGAGAAACAATACAAGAGGTACATGAACGTTCTCTAACTCGACAGCATCTTCAGAAATGCTTAATGCACTTTTTGCTAGCTACTGCATCTGCTACAATGTTTGACCTCCTAATTTTTATATGAACCACTCCCCAGTAATCTAACTAAGCAAGACCATTTTTAATATCCCAGATAATGGCCCTCGAGTAATGGCAAGAATCCCATATATGGTTAGTATAGTTGTAAAATATGAAAAAAAAATTTAAAAACTTATTATTAAATTATTTTGACTAATCCAATGTGGGGTTATATCTTAAATGATTTTGATTTTAGGCCAAACATATATTTTTAGCTAAATTTTAAAGATGACTTTGATGAAACCAATTTCAATCCTCAAGGAATAAGACTTTGCATATACACCCTAAGGTATTAGACATGGTGATGGTCCGATATTCTTTCAAATTATTATTTAGATTTGAGAATTTCAAATGAAAGAGAGAGACACGTGAAGTGTGCTTTAAAAAAATTATTCAATATTTAATGTGGTCCACACAAATAGTAGTAATTAATGTACGAGCCATTTGATACGTATCTCTATCTCTCTCTTTTTGAGACCTTCAAATTTGAATAAGATTGATCTATAGGACTTTTTCTATATATAACTAAGGTATCGTTTGTGTTTACAGATGAGATGAGATGAGTTGAAATAAAAGTTAAAAATTGAATAAAATATTGTTAGAATATATTTTTTTAATATTATTTTTATTTTGAGATTTGAAAAAGTTAAATCTTTTATTTTATTTTGTGTGAGAATTTGAGAAAGTTGTAATGATTAGATAAGATGTGATGAGAATGATTATTAAAATAAACGAGACCTAAGGCCCGGCCATTTTGGATTCAGAAAGTGTTTCATCTCATATAATCTCATCATTACAATTTTTTTAAATTTTCATACAAAATATAATAAATAATTCAATTTTTTTAAAATTTCAATTCAATTTTTTCAAATCTTAAAAAATAATAATATTAAAAAATAATATTCTAACAATATTTTTTCTAACTTTTATATTTCATCTAAAACCATCTCTGAATCCAAACCACATTTTAAATTAGTACGTCTTTTGCCATTGCACACATTTTAAATTAGGAGAGAGTTGCATCGATGATTTATACATGCAATTGTTTTGAGTTTTGGAATGATTAACCTCAAGAAAAAGAAAAGAAAAGACACACTTGAAATTTCTAGTCTCCTATAAATATTTAGATCAGTTCTTTGTGCCCAAAAAGATATTGTCTAAAAAAGTTGGATTTTTTCACATACCTCACTCGTGGTTTTAGAATTGAACACTTAACATGAGTCAGTTTTATATGTCTCCCCGTACCCCTTTACAAGCATTTAATATATATCCATGGCCGGGACTTGAGGCTTGAAAATTCATGACCTTTGTAATTCTATATATAATGTAAGTTCTGTATGGGATATGTGTCTCTTCAAATTCAACTGGAAAACTGGACCCAACCCTTGCTCACGAGTATATAATAGTCTATCATGGGATTTAATGCTCACGGAATAAGAATACGTGATATTTTATCTTATTATGAGATGTTATATATGTCAATTAATTTGTCGGTATTTTAGATAACAAAAAAAAAAAAAAAGTATATTTAATATTTGTCGTATGCGAGACATTTTTTTTTTCTAATCCAATTAATTAAGGGTATAAATAAATTAATAATGTGTTTCATATAAATAATTAAAATGTTAGTGAAAATTATGACTCTTGAAAATTTTGTTAACCAAACATGTAAATTAAGGAGAAGAAGAAAACAAATTATATGATCTCAACTAATTGCCTTTGTTTTTAATTTTTATTTGTTTGCACGATAAATATATATATGGATACCTCCTCATGTTCTAAACTTCACATAATTCGCACTAAACTCCAAAATCAGGAGTTCAGCTTGATTCTCTGTTTTTTCTTTTTTTTCTTTAATATGACAAGAGACCACAACCTGTTCCAAATGGTACGCGTTCCTTGTTTAAACAACATTAGTACAGGACTCTTTTCTTTTTAGTATAGCACACGCATATGTTTTCACAAGGGAAAAGTCCCCTAGCTAATAATTCAACATGAATATTATTTTTTGGCATGTAAAGCAAATCATGATTTATCTTTTAAAAATATATCCCCCCACCCCCACACACAAACATATATATAAAGTAATGTTAGGAATAAGCTGTTCCAAATGCACAAATTTTGTGCAAGCATTTAGTAAAAAAATGGACCCCACCAAAAAAATTCGTTCTTTTGTAAAAAGACTTTTGTAAGACTTGCATATTTGAGAGTTGTATATATCATCATTATACATATATATATATACACACACATGATGTATATAATATATAATATGAATGCATGCATGTCGTTGGCATATGCACGTACAAATAATCTTTTTTTTCCTAATCAAGTATATTATAGATCTATAAAACAGTTACACGATATAAGAGATAGCATGGTAGGAGGTCTCGACATTCATCCAAAATCAACTGGTACAACACAGGAAACAGAAAAAAAAAAAAAAAAAAAAGATTTTGGGTTAAGGACTTGACCCTATCCATTTTCTATAAGGAAAAGACGCGTAAAGTAATTTTGATATAGTCTGATAAATAGATTATAATATAAGAATCTGTATTGCATGTCGTTGGTTTGGACTGACTGAAGAAGACTTTCACTACTTTTTTCTACTATCCTTAATTAAGATGAGCAATAATATAAAAAGATAACAAGTTAGAGAAGCGTTGAATCGCCGATAGGAGACCGTCAGGAACTGTAGTGGTGCGTAAATACCACGCACGTATAAATAATCTAAATTGTTTGTTGATGGGGGATTCACTTTATCGCTGCAAACGTCATTCTCATAAATTGCAAGTCAATGTAGTTCAGACGTTCTACCTCAACAAGATACAGACAGAGCTAATTAAATGCAGCATGTCGCAAGCGTTTTCATGATCAGGCAGGAGCTAGCTAGCTAGCTTCCCTCCAATTAATTACCATTTGACTAAGAAAATATTCGTTTTCACTCTAATCAAATTGTCAAGTAATTATAGTACTTAATTCCAAGTCGTGTATATATAAATATAGTCTTAATCATGTTTTACATTGAATAGATCATGATTTGTTAATATAATTTTCTTTTAATTGTTGTATAGATTGTTCAATAGTAAGTTTTTGTTCTGACCTAGCATCTTTAGTTCTTATATCCTTGTATAGAGAAAGTGATACAACTATAAAAAAATTTTACAAAAACAAACACACAAGCTTATCACATGATTTTATATGATACGTTAGATCAATTTTATAATAAGATTATTTTTAATATAATGAAATTAGTTTTACAATCTAATGTAGAATCTAAGATACGACAAATTGTCTTTATATGAATTAAACATCTCAACGTCTAAACTTAGTATTGTACCGAAGTTTGATACATTCAAAATGTCAAAGGTCGAATTGTGTGCTATGAATAATGAAGCAAATTTGATGACCGACAAGAAAGGGAGTCATAGCGCTAACTAACTACTTAATTATTTGTCCCCGCCTGCGGCATGCCATATGTTATCTAGAGATTTTTCAACCCCACACCTTTCCATTCATTAATTTGAACTAAACTCATCTGAATTTTTTTTTTTTTAATTATAGACTCGATTATCATTCAAAACAAGTACAAGAATTCAACACTCTAATGCTATGTTTAGTTTTTAAATAATCTCAAATCATTATTGAATCTATTATTTTTTTAAACTTTTCATAAAAAAGTTAAACTAATATCAAGTTTTCAATATATTTTATATATTCAAATACATATTTCAATCTATTTTCATTTAAATAATACATCTCAATGGGATTCATAAAACAATACTATTTATATGATATCCATTCAGATCATCTGAAATCACCTCAATATCCTATCAAAGATTAAAGAGATTGACAGTGTTTTTCATGTCAACTAGCTTGTCTGTTTCCCTGTCATTTCTCAAAAGGACAATGTTAGGGTGCACACAAAATATACACTCCAAATATGTAGATTTTCTTTTTCTTTTAAACATTTTTAACCATTAGGAAAAAATTAAAAATAAAATAAAAATTTACTAATAACCATTTCTTTAATTATTAAAAATTAAATTATATAAATGAACATATTTAATAAATATATTTAAAAGTGATACTAGCATTTTCTTGCGGATTGAAAAGGTGCTAGATACCAAGAAACTCTGGCAATTTAATGCCGCTAGGTTCTCTTTATGGCCAGACCTCATCAATGGCCGACCCTTCGCGCGATCCCACTGCACATACCTGTGTGCGTGGCCGGAGTTTTGAACTTAATTTGAACAATTTGCAAGTTTCAAAGCAAGAAAATGGGTCAACGTGCGATGACATATGCAGGTGGAAAAGTTAACACCCCATGCAAAAGCAAACAAGCTGAACACTGGAGGCCAAAAATAAAAGAAAAAGAAGAGTAATATAGAATACTCTGAATTCCGAATTTCGATATTTTTAGCCCCACTATTATTAAAGAAAGGAAGGAAGGAAACCAGGCTAGCCAGCTTACTATTTGAGTTTGCGTATGATCTGTAGATTTGAAATTTTATATAGCGTGATTTGGAAGAAAGTCGTACAATTTTGTTTTTTAGATAATAGTTCAACCTCAATTTGTCAAAGATAATATTTTAACTTGCTAGAATATTGATCATGAACACCAAAAAATAATATTTTTTGTAGTGTGTATTACAATTTTAAATAAAATACTTTTCAAAAAAATGCATTTGATTCATATTGTAATATGACAATAATTTTCCTATTAAAGTGTAATGAATTAATTAGTATATGGTTAGTTGAATGTATTAATTTGGTATATATTAATATTATTATATATAAATTAGTGTAATACTTAGATTAATGTGAAATAATTATTTATCTCAAAAGTCTAAACTAAAGGGAAGAAGTAGATTTAATTATTTGTATTATATTTTTAACACTTCCGTCACGTGTGGGCTAAATTCTCCATCGATAATTGGATCCAACACGTGGAATATTTAATTAAATAGATAAAGTTAGAATTCGAACTCAGACATCTACTCTGATATCATGCATGTGAAATAACTACTAATTATTTCAAAATTTTAAGATAATTAAGAAAAGATGTAGATTTAAATATTTGTAATATAAACAGCAGTACTTGATGAATAATAGTTTTGTACTGTTGAAAAATGTAATGAAATGAATAGCTATACTTAACAATTAAGTTATGTTGAAGAATCAAAGTGATTGAGGTGCGTTTTTACGTATTGAAAATGACAATCACTTGTTCCGTCAGTTTCCAAAGCCATACGCTATCGGCATGGGGGAGTGAAATGGCGTTTTCATTTTATTAAAGACCATTCCTCCAATTGTATTTTGTCGAGATCCAAACAACAAATCATCCGTCAATGCTATAATGGTTCACATCCATCTAGTATTACTCAATATATATCTATATAGGAAAATTCTATACACCATACTACTATCTCACTTTCATTTTAATAAGTATGATGTGGCACATTTATTATCATTAAATGATCATTTATTGCATGTTTATTTATCATCTAATGGTAATAAATGTGTTACATACTACTTAATATGATTAAAATAAGATGAGAATATGGTGTATAGCATTACATATATATATATTTACGGTAGAGCTGGAGCAGGCTGGCAATTACCAAGATAAACCAACCATGCACTTGCCTGATACTATAATTTACATGGAATGCATTTGGTTCGGAACGCATCCTACTGGTCCCGAAGGACTAAGGATACTTCATAATTAAGTTAGCCCCTCTTTTCTTATATATCTCTAGACTCCAGTGAAATTCAAGAGAGACATAATGAGATCAATATTTTCTTCCATTTTATCCTCACCCTTTATAGTGGTATTTTATGGGATTTTCACCATGCAGTAAAGCTCTTTGAGTGAGGCTTTTTTCAAGGTTTTGCTATAATAGTTTTATAAAAAAAAGCAAAATAAAACAAAAATATGGTTTTGATTATCATATTAAAAAAAATTAATTGTCATTCAATATTAAAACTGTTGATATTTTTTTATTGAGATCGGGTGTCCGTGATGCTTACATAGGCCCTGCAAAAAGTTTCTTGCAAGTGCACCTCTACTCCAATAACTCCTAATGATTGTTTGCATTTAGTGGAATTCAAACCTTTTTTTGAAATAGACTTCATTTCATTCAATGAATCCCGAAGTTACAAATGTGACTTATCAATACAGGGAAAAACCCAGACTACAAGCCAACCTACACATCTGCTCTATAGCACCCCGTACATAAATTTTTTTATGACGGACTTTGTCTTAACTTCTAATAAACTCTCTCTATGAGAGAATATCGTTCTGTAAAAACAGAACTAAACCACTTCTCTCCAAAAGGAGAGAAGTGCT